>JAULBM010303241.1:0-14636 GCA_032357055.1 Geukensia granosissima
TCCTTTGCTTGGAATTTACTTGTACATATGAGATTTTTGTGTCATGAATATTTACACCATATCCCACCTTTTTCTATCACCAGCGTAATTACAGAATATGGTAACAAGTTCGGTGTCTGATCGACAGTTACTAATACGAACTTCTACTCCGGATACTTTTTACCAACATCAGTCAAATCGTGGAACAAACTTCCTTCTGATATTCGTAATTCAACATAGCTGAATATTTTCAAAACTCGCTTGCAAAAACAACGAAATAGAATGCCTACCTATTATTATCCAGGTTGTAGATTGGGTCAAAATTTCCATGCAAGGTTAAGAGCGCATATCAGTTCCCTGAAAGAGCATCTATACTTACGTACATGTAATCTTGTGGCTTCACCTTATTTTGGTTGTGGTAAAATTGAATCTAGTCGCACTTTTATTTTTTCTGCAGTAGATATAGTAAGCTTAGAGAAGAAACGATTCTTTCTATTAATTACCCCGTAACTATAAATGAAGATGTACTACTTTTTGGATCAGATGCACTTACTGATGCGCAAAACAAGCATATTTTAAAAGTTGTACAGTAATATCTTCTCATAAGTAAACGATTAGTTCCTAGCCTTTCTTTATATGCACTTTTACCCTTTCATCCTTCCATATATTGTTACTTCAAACATATTTGTCATTTATCTTTTCCTCCGTTTTCTTTTGGCATGTGCTAATATGTAAGCATTTATATGTCTAATCAAGGAGACGAAGTTTTAAAAGCATTGCAATGCTTGTTTCCGAATCCTTTCATAGATATTGTATTTTGTGTTTTAATTTTGTTTAATTAATGCATTGGGTTTAAATAAATATGTTTAAACTAAATAAACTCAACATTGTAAAAGAATTCAGACACATATTAGATGTATTTTTCTCATGCAGAAAACGGCTTTTCTGCCTGGTTAAGCACAGTGTTTTTGAGTAACAAGAAATTACAATTATAGTGAAATAATACACCTATATATCAACATTTATCTACAACATCAATCGTTACATTGATATATGTCAAAGTTTAATTTGGGTGTACATTATCACCATTGCGAAATATTACAGTTTTTTGTTTTCTTTACTTTTACACTTAAATGCCATTTTTTGTGTGTTCAGATAAAGTATGTTACATATTTTGCAGACCCTCGTCTTTTCAGACAATAAAATCATGTCATCAGCATACATTGACAAAAAGGTTAAATGTCTTTAAATTTTAAGCCATTATTACCATTGACAATGAAGTCATTTTCAAAATCGTTCACATAAAATGAGAATAATAAAGTTGGCACTACTTCGCCTTGCATTAAACCAAGGTTATTACAAAAAATATTGCGAAGTAAAACCATTAAAACGTGTGCATGTTCTAACATTTTTATACATAGACTTAAGAATACTCATTAATTTACCTCTTATTCCTAATTTTGCAACTTTATATCATAAACACAATCTATCAGAAGAATCAAACGCTTTTAGATAATCCACGAAACAACGGTATAATCTACTTTTTTACATAAAATATTCTGTATAACTGAACATATAGAGAAAAGATATCATCATATGTACTATAACCTTTACATACACCAAACTGAGCATCAGTTAAGATATCGTTACATTTTTCCCATTGTAATAACCAAGTATTTAAAATAGAAGATAACAGTTTACCCAAGTGGCTGACAAGACTAATACCACGGCAATTACCAGCATCATTCGCATCTACGGATAACTATCCAACCACGACGATGGAAAATATCCACTTGTGAGCAATACATAAATATGATTGGCATGTAGTGGTCCCTGTGCTTAATAAAAATTCCTTTACTATACAATCAGTACCATTGCTTTTGTTCCGCTTTAACATGTTTAACACCTTCATTGCTTTAATGATATTGTCAGCAGACATATCGGCATCAAGTTCATCAAAAACACAGTCATTTTCGATAATTTCAGGTCTTCTGTTTTTCAGGATCATTTGAAACGAGATCTTTAAAATGATTTAAAAACAGTCACTTATAGTCCTTTTCGAAAATATATTTCCGGAAGTAAGTGTTTGGTTTAAAAATAAGATTTTGTGAGAGTTTTTCCCCTTTGTGGGTAGGCCATCACATCGACGTAACAATGGGCAATGAGAAAAACCCGACTTTCCCCTGTACTTTATTTTAAAACTTTTGATTTCTACGACTTCCAGAAGTAGTTAAGGTATTTACGCTTCACAATTTAATTTATAAAAACTAAAAATGAAAACTTTAACTATTTGTCCTCGATAGAAATTGATGCGCGTTTCAAAGGTGATTTCTGTGGAAACTTTATACCACACTACCCGGAAGCCGGGAACCAGAATGGTAAATTTTAATTTTAGAAGGAACCACGGTCTTCCTGAAATGGGTTTTCGAAAAGAGCTATAAATAATAGTTTTGACTATGTCTTCTAGTACAATTTTCTTGGCTTGTCTTTCCTTAACTAATAAATAAAATCTCCTTCTTTATAATGTTTTTCACACTGTTTAAAGATATGTGATTGTCATATGATTTATGACGAATAAAACAATTAAGAGCTCTACAATATTTTATATAAAATCCTTACACTTATCGTCGAATTATGGTTTGTCATCCTCACTTGTAAAACTTCCCCTTTACAAAATTGCCATTTAATTGGCTTAGAGTCTACTTTTGAAAATCGTTTTAAAAAACGGGTTTATAATGCATGTAAGGCATTCTGTAAAATTTTTCACAAACATACAATCCTGGTTTGTAAAATTAATATTGTCCATTGTACTTTGGAACAGACAAGGCATTAAAACACATATATTTAAACTCATTGTTTTCTAAAATAACTCATTTCTTCTCCTTCGTGTTTATGTTCTTCAGATTTATTATTCCGCAATAAAATTTTATTTCCAGTTCAACATGTAGCGGTATATGATCACAAAAAGTTGTAAAACTTAACGCTATAAACATCCAAATAATTCAAATTAATTGACCTGACTAAAAGATAATCTTTAACAGACATACCTGTTGGTCCACTATATGTATCATCACCAGAAAGTTTTTCACAATGGCGACCATTTACGATTCGTAGACCGCTTTTTTACAAAGATTATCAACCTGACACCATAGTTGTTGGATCCACCCTCTGGGTTGACTCGATCAGGCAAAGTCTCATCAGCAACAAAGGTAAAAAGACTATCATTTAAAAAATCATTTCTACATAAACACTTAAATTAGCAGATCTTGAATTTAGGTCCCCAAAAACAAAAATATTTGGACATTCAACACAGTACTTAGTAATCTGATTTTCGAGTTCATAAAAAATATCACAATCATGTATCTTATAAAAAGTTGAGTTCTGTATTGGGACATAAACTTTAGGAATAATACAGTCATATAAAAAGATGAGTTCTGTGGTGGGACATAAACTTTAGGAATAATACAGTCACTTCTACATCCTGTAGATTCTAATATGATCTTTCATCTTTTCTTATTCCTTTCTAGTAAGAAACAAATAAAGTACTAGTTATGAAGACCTAATTATACAAGCGGATTCTTTTCATGTTGACTGAATAATTAATTGTTCTTTTATCTAATAATATAAAGCAATTTATGTAAAAATCATAAACAATCTTCTAACTGCATAGAAATAATTACTTTTATTGTGAAGGACTATGTTTGTTATAACAATCTTCTTCAATTTCCCACTTAATTAATATAGTTTGCACACCTTTTTTATGCCCCCTAATCCCCAACCTTGATTAGGTGTTAATTACCCTAATTATTAAATGTTGGAGAATCGTGAACACACCACGGAAGGTGTAAAAGGCTCCGAAATACAAAATGTGAAACTATACATAAAACAAGACAATAGACCTAATTTCATGCAAATATGGTGAACATATAACTATAAATGACTTATTAAACAACGATAATCACTGTTCTACAGGTTCCTGGTTTGGGTAAGGCATATTAGTATGTGCGGGGTTAAACCGGTTGGTGAGCGCTCAACTCTCTCCCAAACCTGTGACAAAACAACAATAAAAACCCACTATAAAATCGGGTGAAATGGATTTAACACTTGAGATCGATACTGAAAACATTGGTTGTGCAAATGCCATCATGATATATACAATAGACAGGAAGTAGAAAAAGTTATAACAAGTGTATAAGCTCTTTAGTTCCATATTAAGCTATTAACAAGGAAGTCCAAAATCATAATTAAAGATTTTATAAAAATGCTGTGACGATATCCTTTACGAATAAGTTTATTTAGATGAATTTGATAAAATTTAAAACCAACAAAAACCTTATAAAACAAACCAATTGTAATGTTGTTTGGATGAAAATTATACAAAATATAAATTAAAATTAATATATTCAATAAATACTGCATTTTGTTTCTTTAATTTATATTTTTGCCTTTAATACATTTTATGAACAAAACTGTAGTTTTCATAAGATATTCTGCGCACAATTCAAATAGACATTTTTGGGACACACCTATATATAGGGGGACCATAATAACATTTCTGCAAAACTTAGTTACAGCAAGTAAGAGAATTCGTTGAGCTTCTTGAATTACGAGTAGGTTGAAATATTACGTAAAGAAATATTTCATTTTTGGGTTACTTTCCGGAAATCAACCAGGTCCCTTTTCCTCTTTGTTTTTACAGTAAAATAAAATGAGAAATTGTAGAAATGATCAATCTGCAACGTTATATTATCTGATGCATTTAGTTTTTTCTGAAGCCTTATCAATACCCATAGCCAAGAAGTATGAATTAAACAAATCTATTGAACAAAAATAGGTTTTTGCATAGCTTGCATTGTACCTATTGTAGTTAATCATGACGTGTGACGTTTATTTGATCACAAACTAGCATGAAAATAAATACTTCCGTTATATTAAATGCATGTAAAATGAAAGAAGAAGATAAATTAACATTAAGGAAGGTTCATTGTAAGTTTGTTGAGATACTAGATCCAAACTATATTATTGACTTTCTATATGAACATGGTGCGATAAGTGGGACAGTTTGCTTGCAAATTCAACAGATAGTGTTTCGAGGAGATAGGGCGCGCGCCTTCATGTGTGTAATTTTAAGTATAGATACCATGAGTCTTAGCCTTTTATATGATGCGTTGAAAGCAAATAAATACGAATTTTTAGCAGAAATGCTTTACCATCAGTCTACAAACACCATACCAAAGCAACGAAAAGCTGAAATTTCAAGTGATTTTCGGAAAGAATTGTTGAAATACAGGCACGATCTGAAACGCCTTAATCATTGTGGTAAGCATCAAGAATTCGAGCAAGAATTTTACAGAGCAAAAGACAACTGGGATAAAATATTGAAATCTGGTCAAATGTACGAAGGATGTAGAGCAGCTGATTTCTATTTTTTGCACTTGATGCTTGGTGCGAATATCGTAGAGTAATATATGATAAAAACCTCATATATAGTGAAATATTCAGTGAAATGGAATCTATTAAGCCATATATGACAGAAGAAAACGTACCGGAAATGATGCGTCTCGTGCGGTATGGATCTGCAATACTCATGACCGATACAAATGAATTAGACACTGCTTTGCAATACGTACAGGATGCAAAAACAAAATTTGATTTAATTCATGCATGTAGAGAAACTGGTACTGTTTTGTATATTGAGTATAACATGTTATGTCAAAAGTATGCCATGTCACTGGATCCACAGTTAAAAAAGTTACTTTACGTGATTGCAAGCCAAGCGATTGAACATTTTTCGCGGGAAATAGAATCAGACGAAACAGTGTTTTTAGACTTCAAACGAATGTTGCTTCTCAAACTGTCTCATCTCTTTCTAGGTATAGGTATGTTTGGTATGTATTTAAATGTTGTCGTCACAAAGGAAGATGAACGCAAAGCAGATTCGTTATTACGATGTATTAGGGAAAATAAAGAAAACTGGACACGGATGGAAACACGTTGGAAATGGTCCTTTTACACAGCTAGAGCTAGATTGTTTGGAATTCATAATGAGTTTGAAAACGCTATTCAAATGGCAAAGAAAGCTTTGTGTTACGCCGAAAGAGGAAAGTATTCTAAAGAAATAAAAGGTTCTAAGGATGCAATAAAATATTTTGAAAAACAAAAAATTAAAGCACTCAATTCTATTGAAATAAAGACGTTTGATCGCGATAACAGTAGAGATATGACTTTAGAAAATAAGCATGCTGACCTTTTGCAGAAAATAGAGGAAGATGTTGATCGTTCACTTGATAAAGTACAGAAACTAGAAAGTAACATTGACCAGTCAGTTAAACAAGTGATGCAACATCTAACTATGCTTCAAAATATGCAAAGCAATTTAAGAAATCAGAAAGATAGGCTTTACTCATTAAAAATCTGTATAAAACAAATTGAAGGGCAGGAATTAGGATGAAATAATAGATTTTAGAATACTCAGCATACAATAGGTATACATGGAACAGACATGTGTGGCTAAGCGTGTATTTGTCGGTACGGATTGCTCTGAGTTAAATCACGGATGTTATTTCAATTAAATTCATTATTTCAATATTATTGGTTCATTTATCAGAAAACATTTTCAACCGACAGTTTGCTTAAGTACGAAAACAGTCCAGTGGTTGTGTTGTTTTTATGTTTATCTAGTACTCGTTTCACAGTGTAAGCTAAATTTCCGGATTATTGATAAACATAAATAGCATGTTATTTTAATTTTGTCTAACTTGGCTACGCTGTGGACCTTCGTCAAATGTTGAAGCCTTTAGGTTACCTGTAGAAGTTAGTTAAATTGGGTCGTTTCATAGACAATAATGCAGTATATCATATATATATGTCTCTCGCTCGTAGAAGGGACATACACTGATTTACCCTGTTCTGTTCTCTTCTTCTTCTCTTTCCTTTTCTTCTTGACCGCTTCGGTGGTGTAATGGCTAGTGTGCTTGACTCGAGTGCAAAGGATCGCGGGTTCGATCCCGAGCCAGTTCAAACCTAAGACATGAAAAATTAGTATCTGCTGCTTCTCCGCCAAGCACGCACATTTAGGAATAAAAACTGGTTGACCTAGTGCCAAAAGAATGTGTCCGTGTATAGTGGCATGTCTTGGACTGTTGCTATCGTGAGCTTACATGTTAAAAATCAGACTTAATGTGTTGATCTTGTACAAAGCAGGATTCATTCATTATAATCATTCATTAATATCCTCTCGTCCTAAATTTGCTTATAATAGTTGCCGCTGAACGTTAGCAACATTCAATCAACCAATCTTCTTAATATAATTCACACGTGTCCTGGTCCTAACTTTTTTATTTTTGACCACTCGTTGGGAAGGGTTGGGATCTTATTAAACCAACCACAAGTCTCATGTACCTGTTCGAAGTCAGGTATTTTTGGCCTTAGGTTTGTCTTTGTGTTATATGTTTTACTACATGTACATTTTTTTTTATAGTATTCAGGTATGAGCAGAATTATTTTACACATACACCTTGTTTTTTTATTTTGGACGATTTAGAGCTTTTCACAAGGACTGGTATTCTACTTTTATAAAAGGCCTTGTGGGGACCTCTAGATTTGTAAAATCATTTGTTTTTCCCGTGGTTGGACCGCTGTCTCTGTGACATCTACCTCATATCTTTTAATTTCGTATCTAGTGTGTCAGAATTGTCTTAATTCCGATTTAAATAAACTATACAAATTGACATGACTAGTAAAAGTTAAATATGCCCGTTACATTTCTCCCGTCGTTGGTCGTTTCTAACCCTACCATGTTTTAATACCTCTTTTGTGAAACATATAGTGAGGATGGAACTTAGCTCGATAGGTCCAGTGTAGAATACCCATGTAAGAAATCAAAAGTGCATAATCCAAAGAGATAAGACAAATTTGAAACAAACTAAAACATAACGAAAACAAAATAACAAATGCTTAGAATCCACGGACTCCTTTATAAACCAGGAGTGGGATCAGGTGCTCTGGAAGATTACGCGTCCTCTCTCCTGGGCGCAGCACCTGACGTGTAGTTCATAATGTCAAAATTGGTGTTAAATCAGGAAGTGTCACTTCGTGTCAAATCCGGTAGGAATCGCACGAACTCCTTTACAAATAAGGAATAGGACCAGGTGTCCGAAAGGATAAGCATCCCCTGTCCGGCGCGCAACATCTGTCGTGGAATCCTTCAACTCTAATCCGTGTTAACGTCAATATGAGAAAAGGTCAACTTATTGTTGAATTACCAGCAACAGGTCCATAAACAAGTTGATATACACTGAAACCATATGGATCAACCAAAGGGTTTTTCATTAGACGGTCATCTGCTAGGGTTCCGTTGTTTTTTTTTGCGTTGAAAAGGAAACATTTCGCTAAAACATCTCGTTTACTTTTTCATGGACCATAAACATTATTTCGAATCATCCTTATCTACCTTCCAACTATTTGACCATATCATTTTTTATAATCTCTTTCTAATTTTTGAATCACTGAAGAAACATAAAACACATCATTGAAATGTAATTTGGTTTCCCGATTGATAGTTCATTTTTGCATTGCAATCTTGCGTGCCAATTCTATAAATGGGAACTTATATGAATAAAGAGATGAATGATTCATGACGACTTTTGTTTTATTATACAACTATAGTTACATGTACCACGTAAAGAAATGTGACAATATCTCATTTTGAAATTCATTTTTGTTGGGTTAATTTACGGAAATCTAACAGATGTTGTCATTTTTCCTCTTCTGTGTTTTTCATTAAGTTACCAAACGTATCTTAGTATACAATAACAGATTGTAATAAAGACAATATTATTTGAATAGATCTAACATTGTTTGGAATGCATCGTTATTGCAGTCAATTTTTCATGTGTGACATATCATTAATTACATAAAAAAATATACACTCCCGTTATAAAATGTTGGTACAAGGAAAGCAGAAGATAATTCATATTAAGGAAGGCGCACTGTAGGTTTTTGAGACACAAGAACAAAACTAAATTTGTATGTAATTCACTTTCTGTATGAACATGATGCTATAAGAGGGGAAGTTTACTTTCTAACAATAGATAGTGTTTCGAGGAGATTGGGTGCGTGCAGACAACTTGGAATAAATATCAAAATCTGGTCAAATATGCAAAGGATGTAGAGCAGCGTATTTCTATTTTATTAACTTGATGCTTGGTAGGAACATCGTTGAATATGAAAAACCATATACAGTGAAATATTTCTACAAGACCTTTAACAAGGGTGGAATAAAACTCCTTATGAAAAGCTCTAAATCACCTAAATGAAAAACGTGTTTACGTTAAATAATACTCCATGAAGATAAACGCAACAGTATATATCCGAGGACAAGGTTCCTATTTCTGATTTTTTTATGATTAACAGCTGGTTAGTATCAGCTATATATCGTTTTAAGCTCACCTGGCCAAAGGCAATGTGAGCTTCTGTCTGTAAATGTTTAGAATTTCACCGTCTCCTCTGAAACCTCTAGGCCAAATGGAACCAAAATCTACTGGAATCATCTATGGCAGGTACTTTACAGTTCCTTTGTTTCATCCTGATCGGACAAAAAAAAACTTGTTTCTGATTGGCTGATACATTAAAAAATTTTCTCCTATGAAACTACTTGGCTAAATGGATCAATATTTGATGTAAACAGTAATTCGAAGATACCAAAGGGGCAGACAGAAATCGTTGTCGGAAGACAGGCAAGACCATGTTTAACAAAATGAAACGCAAGACAAATATAGACAAACGACACTACACTGAAAACTGAAACTGGAGTAACACGAATCCTACAAAAATCAGGGCGATTTCTGGTGCTCCCGAAGGGTAAGCAACTTCTGCTCCACTAGTGGCACCCGTCGTGTTACTCAGTAGGTAAGCCGTAGCATTATCACAATCGATTTTAGTCACAACCGGTATAGGAACGGATTTGTATTCACGACAGCTGGAAGATATCCATTGTCATTTGTGAAATGGATATTTCGTAATAGTCAACCAACTCATGATGCGGAACGAAAAACTTCCTGAGTGATGACTCAAATCTTTCCCCGAGAAACCTTTGGCTCAGTAGCTTTCTTGTCAGCTGCAACCCTCTATCAATAAAATCCTGACTAACAAGCACAAGCCCTGGTGTAGCGTATCAACTGAAAAATATAACTCCGTATGCAAGTGCGGCTGAACGAAAAGTTTATAATCGGAAAATTAAAGTCATCTCTCATGTCGTAAGGTTTTGTTCTTAACCCGCCCTTACTGTCATAACTAGTGTAAGTCTAGGTAAGAAGCAGAACTTTCTGTTTCTGCAGTATCTTTGGTTTTAATTGGGAAAGATACGGTCAACAAAGTCACCAAATTTAGAGTTATTCAGTTAAATGACATCATCTGTATAGCGGAACGTGATTAATTGTTAATCATCTCGTTGGTCATTTATAAATTTTTCTAATTTAATCCCGATCGGACAAAAACATGTCCGTCCATGGACGAATTTTGTATCTTATTGGCTGATATATCTAAATAACTACTCCTCTGAAGCTGCTTGGCCAAATGGATTAATATTTGATTTAGAGCATCTATGGAAGGTCCTTTATAAATTTTCCTCATTTCGTCTCGATCAAACAATAACATGGCCGCCATGGACGAATTTTATTTTTGATTGGCTGATATATTAAAAAACTTCTTTTGTGGAACCGCATGGCCAAATGGATTAATATTTGATGTGGGGCATCTGTTGAATGTCCTTTATAAATCATCCTCATTTCGCCTCGATCGGACAGAAACAGGGCCACCATGGACGATTCTTGGTTCTGATTGGCTGATTCATTCTTCTTCTCTGAAACCGCTTGACCAAATTAATTAATATTTGATGTGGGACATCTTTAAAGGTTCCTTTATTAGTTTTCCTGATTTCCTCTCCATAGGACGAAAAACGTGGCCGTCATGAACGATTGCATTTCTGATTGGTCGAAACATAAAGAGAAAAATCTTCTCCTCTGAAACTTTTTGACCAAATGGAGCAATATATTTGACAGGGACCATCTTTACCCGTTTTACAGCGAGTTAAATGGATATGCTCCACAAAACCCCTTTCCAAGTTACTGACAGTTTTTCATTCAGCAGTTAACAATGGGCTCTAGAGTCACTGTGAAACAAGCCATTCTAGAAGTGGCGTTAATCAAATGTGGATTCTGAAACATTCCAAAGATCTGTTCGAATGCCAAATACGACGATAGGGACCACTACTAAATGCGTTACTTTTCAATGCCTTTCCGTATTTTCGGTGTTTTATGATTTAAGCAAATGCACCAAATTTTATGTAAAACATTGTTTGATAAATTTCATGTCAGAGAAGTCTGACAACTGGGCTGGTAAATACCCTCGGGGACCAATGTTCCAACAGCAGAGGTATCATATCAGTGGTTTCAAAATACAACATTACCAATGTTAAATAAATATGGAAAAGTTAGATATGCTATATAAACATTTCAAGGAGTACCCTCTCATCAGTAGCGTTAGAACCGAAACATAAGGTGTCAAAGATTCAAATTTAGCAAAAGAGGCCTAGACCAATACCAGAACTCATAAAAATTCTACACGAACGAGCCCTCTACGGCACCGGTAACTACGAGCTTCATGGAAAATAAGGAAACATCTACAATCCCATCAAGTCTGGTATTCAAAAACACTAGAACAACAAGAAGGATTACTTTTAAAATTAATGACCGACATCGCACCAAAGAAGAACTTGGTTAAAGCAAAGTTGTGAGTTCCAGGCACCGGTTGCCAAAAGACTTGCACATAATCCTTATCAAACCTCCAGACCCAGGTGAACCAGGACCAAACCAAATATTAATGAAAAGTCTTTATCTAATATCTATGGTTTTCTTCAAGACGTGAAAAAATAGTTGCTACATATGTAAATTTTTTACTTTTGTTGAAAAATCTTTTGATTCATGCACGGTTTATTCCCCGAACACCTACTCGACTAAAACAACATCTAATCGTAATATATATAGACAATAAACTGTGTAAACTGCATTTAATCTTTTGATTAGTGATTATGATTAGTTTATTACAGCTTATCCATTTGTTTGTTTAATAGATAAGACCATGTGTAACCAGCCTTAACGATTAATTAACATTGAAAATCACTATATAACATGAAGTGCAAATTAGTAAATTGCTATTTAACAAAAAACTAATTAACTTAAACACAACAAAATTTACCACACCATTCCTCATACTATACCATATGCTATTCCGAGAAGAAATATTTTTATATATTTGTTTTCATATCCTGAGTGCACATTTTAAAGCTGTGTGCACTCAGCTCAAGCTGTGTGGTGGTTAGAGGTTCTGGTTAAACTGGGGACTAGTTTATAAATTTGATTTCGACAAAATGATATAAAAATAGGAGATGTGAACTTACTTCGAATTGTCTAAATTGGTGTTTTTGGTGAATTTATCGGAGAGCGGAAAAAATGACGGAAAATTGTGAACATTGAATGTTTTACCAGTGTGACATCGTCAGTCTAGTATTGTAATCAGCAAATTTTTTAATTATGTAACTTGTTGATAACGACTATTATTTTTTTAAATAATTTTTATTGTTTTTCACATATAATTTATAGTTTTACATAACCAATAACCACAAAACATTCACTCACAGACTCATACAACCTCTCACACTAAGAGGACATTATTCTGGATTGCTTAGTTATTATTTTATGTTTCAATTTTCAGAAAAAGGAGATACTAATGAAAAATTACACAAGTTCTTCAAACAATTTTTCAAATCTATACCATTTTTTCTCAAATATATTTTGCTTTCCATTTATTGTGGCTATATATTTATCTTTTTTATAATAGCAATATACATCATTTTTAAACCTGGCATAAAGAGATTCTCATTTCTACATCGTTGTCTGTAGATATAATACTTGAAAATAAGTATTAGAAGTTTTTCAGTGTTGCAATTATACTGAATTTTCCCAAATAAAATTTGTGTACTTGAAAAATTAAGTAGCACTGAGGTTTTGTCATAAATCCAATTCTCAAAGCTAATATAAAAGTTGTTTACAATATCGCATTCAAAAAATAAGTGAGCAATTGTTTCTTCTTCAACAGTACAGACACAGCAGATAGGATTATTTCTAATTTTAATTATTGATAAATATCTGTTTGTTGCTAAAATTCTATGTATCTTTAGTTAATCTATAATTGTATTTTTGTATTGATTTCCAATCTAGATCTACTATATTTAATGAATTTGCCTATTTATCTTTGTATTTTGTGGTGTCCTGATATTCATGATATTTGTAAACCATATTGGCTCCCTTTTCATATAATATTATTATTTTCAATATTTAAAGGAAGAAATGGCAGCAAAGGCTTAATGCGTATAATTGTCGAAGACTGGGCCATCTAATAAGGATTGCACTTTTTATCCCGTAGAATAAAGTTAATGGAGTTGTTATACTATTAAAGTCACAGAATTCTTGATATTGAAAAAAAACTTACCATTTTGATCAAAAAGGTCACTAACCCAATGTAAACCTTTAGTAAACCAACTCTTATAAAATACAGTTTTGTTATTATTTTTTATATCAGAATTCTTCCTAATGGGTTTTTTAGAATGTTCTCTATAATATCATCCTTATTTAGTTGTTGATACTTGGGAAATGACTCAAAAACATCTTTCCAAAATTTATTACTACATTTAGCCACAAGCTCAATGGCATAATAATCACCAAATAGTGCTATTTTCCTTAAGCAAAATTCTGTATGATTCAAAAACAGATTCTTCCAGGATGATGCACTATTAAAAATTTTTCTTATCCATGTAATTTTCAGTGATTTAACAAAGGATTCCAAATGAACCATTCTTCATCCTCCATCAGAAAAGTCCTGAACCATCAAGTTTCTTGCAATTTTATCATTGCCGTTCCAAATTTATCTGTATAAAATACTCTCTAGTTTTTAAGGAATACAAGACTTGGGTTAGGAAATGCTATGAATAGATGAGTAAGTATTGTATTCAGCAAGGTTTTAACAACTGTAATTTTTCCTAAAACAGTAATAATTCGCTTTTCCCGTTCTTTGATTAGTTTTACAAAATGTCTTAGTTTTTTTTTTCAAAATTTAGTTTTTCGATTTCATCTAGATTGGTATCAAATGTTATTACTAAAATATCAAATGGCTCATCTTCTTATCCTTACACAGTCTTTCATTACTGTGAATTTTAGACCCATTCCATATTGCTGTATTTTTATCAAAATTTGGTGTTAAGCCAGACTTCTTTGCAAATTGTTCTAACAAGTCTAATTTTTCTTCAAGCTTTTTTCATACCCATCAAGGAAAATCCCTTTGTCATCTACATATTGAAAAAGTTTATATTCCTTATTCTTGATATAAGTCCATTTTATATCTTTATTATTCCTGATCAAAATACCCATTATTTCAACACATAGCAAAGGAGTAGGGGCAATAAGGGCCATATTTGGCCCAACGTCAAAAAATTTTAAAACTGAAAAATTTCAATGAATTAGTATAACTTAAGAAGAGAAACACCAATTTTTATTGATATTTTGTAATTTTCTTAATTTTGGGTCAAAAAAGCAAAAAGTAAT
>JAULBM010303252.1:0-14634 GCA_032357055.1 Geukensia granosissima
GATTTGTATTCATGACAGTCGGAAGATATCCATTGTCATCTGTGAAATGGATATTTCGTACCGGTCAACCAAATCATTAACATTTGTGTTGTGTATCGTTTAAGTTTATCATTATCTTTCTTTCTTGTAAAGAGAACGATCATCTCCACTGTAGATTTTGTTCCGGAGATTCAGACTGCCCTGTTGGAACCAGGAATATTCCAAGTTCTCCAAAATCTGACTTGACATCATTGCTTGGGACATCGTGTAACCGTTCCCTTGTAAGAAATTCTCCAGCTGCCTGTGGCCATTTCGTGGACATGAAAGCTGGAATATAATTGAGATCAGTGAATCCTGGAAGCTTTAACGAAGTTGCGGCAGGTCCATTCACTTCATCGTGCGTCATTGCTTCAACTATCTTAGCATGGGTCATTAAAGGTATTCCAATTGCATCTGGGACTGAATGTAGCATTTTGAAAAATTCCTTCTTAGTTGCTTCGTCTGCAATTAATGCAAGCTTCGTATAACCTAGTGGTGTATTGTTATCGGATAGCATCAGAATATAGCTGTCTTCTTTACCGTCGGGTTCATTATACATCGGTTGATCATTTAAAGAGGTTTTTATTTTCATTTCGATAACCGGAAATATGAAAAAACACATGAGATAGTCCGTATCCGAAGAAAGTCCGGGAGTTGTGGTGCCCTCTGAAATGCTTCCAAATGTATAAATACCCACTTCTCTTTCCTCAAGAATCATTACAAGGGTAGTTAATGCGTCTGTCATTAAGGCGTTATTCTGCCTTGTTCTTCGTACGTATTCAGAAGCTCCAGCGATATCTAATGCAGTCTTTAGGTGATGGGATAAAATTGTCAGGAATTCACTGCTCATTATTTTTTAAAAATATCCTGCAATCATATAAATTTCAATTTTCCTTGTTGTAAGCTCTACTGATTAATTGGGTGGTTATGTGATAACTGAATGAGAAAATGCATCGTAATAACTTATCGTCAATATTTATGTATTATTTTTTGGATTTTTTGAGAAATCACAAAAAAAATACCCAAAGGGACCGAAGTATATCAAAAGGACGTCCGTTTCCCCGCCTGCAAGTAAAATCCGCATGCTAAAAGGGGTTCGTTAATTGGGCCGGATGAATAAATTTGTACTCGGCCGTAAGGCGATCAGCCAAGATTAAGAAATCGGGTGCTCGGTTTCTCCGAAAGGACGTAGAACTCCTCCTAAGGAGGCGTCCGTCTGTTGGGCGGAATGTTTCAATTCTCAACCAACGTCATTCGGAGGTGACGTAAAACAGTCAGTTCCATGTTTGGAGAAAAATCATGCTTTCATCACGTCAAAGAACCATTTGCATAAAACTCGTTATGGGGTTAGAGTTGCAAAGGCTATATTTCCCGTCCCTACCTAAAACGCCTAATTTGGTATCCTGTAGAACGGAAATTTCCACTTTGTATGATTGTTTGTTAACTTGTTTCCGTCTTGTAAATGCATGAAATATTTGCCGCTGAACGTTAAACAACAATCATTCAATCAATCAATAAACGAAATGAAATGTTTTCCTACCCGGTTTTTAGATTTCATCTTAGTTTAGTGTTGTTGAGCATTCAAAAGGTAAAGCTTCTGTTAAATATCTCACTTTGAATGAGCTTATTATAAAAATGGTTATGGTATAAATGCTGAAAAGAAAGTTATATTCCCCATTTGATTTTCTACATTTTTAACAAAACTTATTTGAATAAAAAGCCGTTTTTGTAGAAACCTTCATTAGTAAAAATTCCTCAAAATATGAGTCAATACCATAAATAATGTTAATATATCGAAGTAAAAAAAAATTCTCTAATTCTTTTGTCAATTTCACACTCTTCGACCGGTGTTGGAAATGTTTTTCTAATCCGGTTGTTATTTCTCGGCTGATGATTGGCTGATTTTTAGACCCCGCGTGCTTCGCTTCACAAATTCAAAGACTTGTCACGATCTTATTTCTTTTCCTGGAGTACTGAGCTTTTCAAATACTGTATGAGTTATGTAGGAATTACTTCATTTTTTTTGTTAAAACATATGAAAATGCCGTAAAAATAAGTGGTATGTTTGTTTGTTTTGTGCACGAGTTACGTCCCTTGTAACAAGGTCAAGATAAAAGATGGTGCACGATCCCGTTTATGATAGTTTTTAACGATATTTTGACGCAAAAAAATTAGAGAAACAAAATCTTAGATTATAAACCGTTGATTATCATATTTCTAAAGTCTCGATAGTTAAACCTTAAAATTTCTCGGTAAACATCGAAATTTTAAGGTTTAACTATCTCGACTGCAGAAATATGATAAACAACGGCTTACAATGTAAGATTCTATTTGTATTATCTAGTTTTGTATATATAGAAAAATATATATGATCGTTATTCAGAAGACAATATTTAAAATTACAAAATGGCACATCAAATCAAGGGATTTTTTTTTTACAATTCCTTGTGGTCAATTCTATTATTCAATATATTCTTTTGTTGAAATAAACCTTCTCCAAATTCAATACTCCACTCAGGTTAATAATTCACATTTACAAGTAAATTATTAACTTTGACAGTTAAGAATTCTTGCCTTTTACCTTTCTGCCGCTATGAGTTTTTCCCTGAACTTTGGAAGCTGGTTACACAACAGCATCCTGGCGTCGTCAGGATTTCAGGGCTTCCCTAGATTCCTCAATTCAAAAACCTACATCCTTTAACTTTCACGAAATAATATAGAATATTTGCTTACATATTACATAAGTTTTTACAAATCATTTAACTGGGTGTAAAGCGCTTTTCTGGATAACCTTTATCAGAAACGATAGGGACCAAAATAGGAAGATCGGTCAAACTTTACGCGTTTCTAGTTACATTGGTGGACCAAATGAAAAAACAATTCTTGATGTATTGAAAGCCGTTATGTCAAATATAAAGATAAAAATCTAGGAATTTTACAAATAAAAATGTTGGAAAGGTGCAAACTGTACATTCATTCCAGAACCCGAAAATAGATAAGAGCATGCAACTCAAACACAGGGAAACTTTAACGACCTCAAAACAACACAAGAGAAAATCCCCATTATATTATTTAAAAGAAGGAAGACTGAACGACATGATCCAAACATTCGCTTTAGCGAATATTTACCTATTTCTCTGGCACCCAAGTCTCCTTGTTAAAATCAAAAGCGGAAGTAGTACCTTGAAACATGCCTAAATATATGCCTAAATTGGTTAATGGACCATTTAACTTAAAAGAGGATATTTTTAGTCATGTTATTTTTAATCACAACAATATCAATTTGTTTCCTTATAGATGAGCGCACCTAATTAAAAAATATATTACAAAGGTAAGATGGAACAATATTTGCTTTCTTTACTAGTTTGTGATAATTGTTTCTTCCTCATTCAAATCAACTTAATTATAGCCTGTTATTTGAGTATCAGCCCTTACGTTTATCATTATCACAGCAGTTAAATATTAGTGTAAACATAATATTACAGAATTTTTATATTATTACAGTGTGAAGAGGAGGTGAAATCAGTGACATTTTGGGACATAGAATATGCATGATGTTGGGCGGCTTTTTTGCTGTCAAGACTAGTTTTTATCTTCATACAAGAAAGTAGTGCTATAGAAGGAGGAAACGAACAAAAATCGAAGGAACGGACAAAACGGGACAAGTCGTCAGACAGGACAATCTCGAGAACTTGAACAAAAAGAAACGTAACACATATAATTCTCGCTTAAACCACAAAATGAGATAATATACCATTACCTCAGATAATGCTAATTTAACTTAACTTTTGTGGCTTAAGCGCACACAGTGAGATTATCTGGTTTCCTCCTAACCTACAGATAATTTAAATATTATTCATATCGTTCTCTATGAATTCTTCTTCAGGAACCTGTAGTTCAGTAGCTGTCCTTGTTTTATTTGTCATTTATTGTTTTATGTTCAGCATTTTTTCAATAGATTAGGTCGATTGTCCTGTTTTATGAATAGTTTCATATTTTGTATTTAAGGGCCTGTTACAGCTTCCGTTATGGTGTGGACTCTGGTTCATTGTTGATGGCCGTAATGGGACCTATCGAAGTTTAGATTCGACTGTCATTTGGTGAATGTCTGTGTCATGAACATTCATGCCACATCTTCTATTTTAATATTTCTCCATCTGTTACGGATTTCCATCACTTATCACCGTAGACCCCCTCACCCAAAGCCTTGTTCTCGTGGGAATACTAACGCATGATTTCAGTATTTTGGAGAACTGAATTAATTCTTATAGCCAGTGATATAACACTTAAAAGGTGATGTTGGAAGTTCCGGAATGGGCATCATAAACCGTTGTATACGACAAATATAGAAAAAGAAGATGTGGTATGGTTTTCTATGAGACAGCCATCTAAAAATTGTAAATCTCAGAATTCTGCAGAAGGCCTTGTATAATTTACAGATGTTCCCACCTTACGGCAAGCTGTAAAAGGCCCATATATCAAATATTATGATATGCAAATTATCGGCCAAATAAGTAGACAATGTAAAGCAAGTAACATTTAAATATAACAAACCACGACGACATCGATTACATGTTCCAGGCTTGGAACAGGCACATGAATTATGTGGCGGGGTTAACCATGTTTAAGATAACTCAATCCTCCCTCTAAACATGGACAGTGGTGTGACAAAAAAAAAGATATAAAATCGAGCTTTAGAAACCAACCGTAAGATGTAAATTAAGTTGATAAATAGTATGCAGCATTAAAATATAAAGCAAGAGACAACCTAATGTATTGACCTTGAAAAAGGCCTCGCCGTTTCTGACAGTTAGATCAAAATCCAAACACAGTTGATAGCAAACCAGGGCCTCTTGAACTAAAACACGAATAAACATGCGGTTGGATTTAATGTGAAAATATCATTAAACTAGTCTGGGCCTGTCGCCCGCGAATATAACAATTCAAGTGTTTTGAAGATTGGTTTGTATATTGGGCATGTTTAATTGAACTATCTGAAACCAAGTGTTTTATAAATACAGAAACGGATAGATGATTGTAGGTTTAAGTAGTTTGTTCTAAAAATTGTATTAGGAGAATTTGGTGGCAATATGACAGCTATTTCATGAATTAATGTGTTTTTTAACCATAACTGTGTAACGCCAATTACTGTTAACTTAAGATTGATAGTTAAATAAAATATTAAGGCTGTGGACATTCTGACAATGGCAATAAAAATATTTTCCAAGTATTTCATTTATAACAATCTCAGATAAAAACTAATATGGGAACTACTTACCCGTATCTTAGATTTTGGATAATTAAAGCATACTGACTCTAATACAAAATAAAATTGTAACAGTTTGTTATCGCCTGCTCTTAGTGTTGCTTATATAATAAAAAAATGTAATGCTAAATTAATAAAATGTCTCCTTATCTGTCAAAAGTGGGATTGAAAAAATGAATACAGAGAACGAGAGAGAGCATCTTTGAGGTTTAAATAAAAAATGTGGGATGATTATCCAAAAGACAGCCATCCAACAAATGACAATCTAAATTATATTTCTACAGGTTCCATATATGCCTTCAATAATGAAACGAAGTTGATATCATAATGAAAGCTGTAAAATGCCCCAAAATGTGAAAGTATTCATAAAATACTACATGCAATTGACATAAACAATTGAAAAAATGGACTAATTAAAATAAATGATATTTAAACAACAAACACTTAAATACAGGTTCCTGGCTTGGGACAGGCACATTAGGTATGTGGCAGGGTTAAACAAGTTTATGAGCGCTCGACTCTCCCCTACAAACAAATCAAATGCAATTAAAAGTAATACATTATAAAACAAGCTTTCCTTACCTACGGTTTGAATGAAAACATGTTCAATTGGATTAAGTGTTTAAATATCATTAGAGTAAAAGAAAACCTGAGCTGTGCAAATGCAATTATAAAAATACATAGACAGGAAGTATTTAATGTTATAACAAATATAAACTGTTTACTACCGTGTTAAGCTATTAACAAGGAAGTCAATATTCGAACCAATAAAAATCATTTATTTATAGATTGAATAATAATGCTGTGAAGATATTCTTTTTTTTATGATTTTTTATGAATTTTAAGACTATGTGGATT
Organism: Geukensia granosissima; assembly: GCA_032357055.1. Taxonomy (NCBI): domain Eukaryota; kingdom Metazoa; phylum Mollusca; class Bivalvia; order Mytilida; family Mytilidae; genus Geukensia; species Geukensia granosissima. The sequence continues at coordinate 6,143 of JAULBM010303252.1, forward strand.
ATATTTAAATTTTAAATTTCCGAACTTTACTTAACACGTTTCCGTAATAGAATGTGATATCCCGTTGTTCGTTAGATGATTGCAAGGTCATTAATATTTTGATTCAAAGTCTTTATATTTATGAAAGTATTTAGTAAATGTTTTAATCGATTTATGGTAGTGAAATTCTTGACTTAATAATTTGTCATTTATACATAGACACGGGCATAACGAACAAGCTAAGAAACATACACGCCGTATAAAGAAGCAAGAAGAACGTCCTCGTCAAGGAAGGGGATATTAACAATTCGAAATTAGAAATCGTTCTTCTTTTCGTTCATCTTTGTGAAAGTTTACCTTGAGAAATATTAACAAAAATGGACATTTGAGGCTATTGCTATTGGCTTTATTCAAGGTTAATAACTTTGGATAAATCTCGGTAGTATCATTGTAGAAATCTGAGTTATGTACTGAAAAGATATCATCAAGGTAGCGGTAGGTATTGTAAAATTTGTCTATCAAATCATATCTAGAAGGATCCTTAGGCCATAAACTGAGATTCATAACAGTAAATCGTTCTTGTATACGTATTCCAACATTTCACCAGCAGGTTAGAATCAAACTTAGGATACCAATCCTGGTAAAGGTAGTACAATAAGGTACCCTCTTTTTCAGCATTTGTTACATATTTCATTTTTACAAGGAAGTCGAAGATACCAAAGGGGCAGACAGAAATCGTTTAGTCAAAAGACAGACAAGGCCTGGCCAACAAAATGAAACGCAAAACAAACATATAGAACAAACAACACTTCCTTGGAGTAACAAGTAACCCTACAAAAACCAGGGTGAGTTCACGTGCTCCGGAAGGGAAAGCATCTCCCGCTTTTCTAGTGGCAAATGGCTTTATAGGCACGGGTTTGAAATATGTGATAATGACATTTGACATCAGTATTGTAGAATCCCCTCGGTTTAAGACCTGTAGACTACTAACATTTTCTCGGGATAATTACAATATTAATAAAAAAGAGAAATGTATGAATTATAAAGTTGATAATCGGTAAAAGTTTGAAATAATATGAACTAATGAACTAGTTTAATACATCTTCACGTCAGAACAACGAAGAATGGCAGAAATGTAAGAAATTGCGAGTACTTCTTCCAGGTCGTTACATCATATCGTCTCTGTCTATGTACTACGCATTGGATTAAAAAATATATGTTGATGTTGACTTTTAGTTTTGTTTAAGCCGTTTTCCGTTTAGTTAGGGATGGGTTGAGCCCTCGTTTATACGTTTAACTCCGAGTCATACATTATGTCCCTGTCTCTAACTGGAAACCTGTTATCCACGAGGTGTCTTTGTTGTTATGTTGATATTAATTTGTTGATAACTAAGTGTTTCTAGCTAGTTTCACATTGTATATTTACTTAGCCTAATATTGTTACATTTGAATATCATCACTTTTTATTATAAGGCTTTTATAGCTTGTCTTCTGCTATTGATATTTGCCCAATATTGATGACCTAAGGTAAACATGTAGATGTTCGTACGCAATAATTTTCTCTCTCATACACATTTTTACCACCTCTGCTTTTCTATACATTTAATTCCTGAAGTTGTACCTTGTTAAACCTGTAAATAACATATTTAAGTATGTGTCCATAGGTAAATGTTCACACCATTCTCTTAATTATGAACAAAAATAAAAAAACAGCTTTAAAAGAGCTACAAAACGTGGGGAATAGTTTTCATAATCGGCGGTCGTAATTCATTTAAACTTTTTTATAATCAAATTCATGTGTCCTTTATCCGTGTTTGATCTGTTTCTGTGTCAACGACTTAGGTCGTTAAGTATGTTTGACTTCTCTCTCACTTTTTATAAATCAAGAAAAATCCATTGAAGGATCTTCATAATTCTTATAAAACTCAAAAAAGAAAAGGTTCCGGTAACTTTTTTATATTTAGAAGTTTTTATACCTATTCTTAGACTATCTTCACCCATGTGTCAAATTGGGAAATTTTTGTCGTTTTCCGTTCAAACAATTTATACTCGTAGGATTTGTGGTTTTAAGAAAATATAAAATAATTTGATAGATTGTATATCTATTGACATATATTTATGCGGAAATTCAGACAATATAAGCTTGGTGGTACCAGAAATGCAATATTAAAGAGACAAAGAACGATACCTGCGATCCTTTAAATACCAAATTTAGTTGCCGATGATATAGTTAAATCCAATTTCTAATTTCTTGTTCATATGTTGTGATTGCTTTAAGAAATTATCACCAAAACATGAGACACTCAATTCAGTGAAATGTGCTATAGAAAATAACCGTATTAGACATTTGCTCTTGAGCCGAGTGTTTTTCACGTTTTACGCCAGGGGCAGTTGTAATCAAACTGCCAATGAAAAGGACGTTTATTGGAAGTTGAAGTCATCATATTTAACATATAGTTTTGTAAGACAAAGATCAAAGTATTAGGCAGACTTGGGAGTGTCTGTAGATGAAGAAAAGATCACTTAAGATAGTTACCTGCAAGAACATCATCTTTACAGAGCTGAAATAGAAGGTTTGGGTTAGCTTTTTGTGCTAACTCTTGAAGAATGTGTGCCTCAAATGAGCGATGAAATTGATAGGCGAGGAGAGGAACAGAATAAGTGCCCACTGAATTGCTGATTGTGTGCTGGAAAGTATGTTGTTAATAAGGAAACTAAACATTTTAATAATATTCTCTTCTGCAATTTATTTACAAGATAGTTAAATTTAACAACAATGAGACAACATCGGTAATCATGTATTTCCATACCTTTTGTGAACATCTGAAAGTGTCTCTGTTCACATAGCATCAATGAAAATGAGAGATAAGTAAAAATATTACGAAATTTATAAGATTTGATAATTATGACTTTGAACTAAATGGATAATATAGGATTGTGGTATGAAGACACTAAAATATTCTAAAAAAATCTTGCTGTTCATGTGTATATATACTATTTCAAAGCATTGTTATCCAAACAAGTTTCGGTAAAATGAAACGTGAAAAGCTAAAATTAAGACAGATTGTAAGTCACGCAAGCATTTAAAACATGTGATAAGTGCGTGCCATTTTGCAGCATTGTGATCTGCCTTTCTCCGCCAGGAATCATAGAACGAAGAAAAAGCTAGATCGGGGTGTCCCATGTCACGAAAAATACAGCCGAGGATGTTATTAGCTGTTTCAAAGTGACACAAGTTGTAGTCTTTTTCAATAGTAGCATAAAGAAACAAAAATGCAACATTCTTTTCTCTTTCGTTCCCAAGTTGCTGGTGCACGAGGTATTTCAGATAAAAGAGAAGGACCTTAGAGTCAACGACTACGTTGTCATACCACTTGTGGAGATCTGGATGTTTCCATGTCTGAAAAATTACAATTTTAAAATTAAATAAATTATAAATAGCAATCATAAACATACAGGGATGGAAGGCAGCTTAGCAAGATTGATAGAACTAAAAATAATTATATCATTTGTCTTTTAGATGGTATACAATAATAAGACAAAAAGTACTATTCTAATTTATGAAAAGTATAAAACAGCTTTCATATGTGAAAAGTAAGAAAACATGAAAAACGGTATATCCCTGATTTAACAAGACAAAAATAAAAGAAAATAATTAAGCAAAAACGTCTTTGTGTTTTGCAAATTTAGAACGATTTAGAACCAAATAACTAAGGTCTTTTTAACTATAGTCCCATCAATAATTCAACTTATTTTGTTGTGTTGTCTGTTTCTTGTGTTTTTCGTGTTTGAACATTGCACATTGGTGTAGTGCACATTGCTCTTGGATAAAAGTTCGTTTTTTGTTTTGTGTGTTTTATTACTACTATTTTATGTCATCACAATTATTGTGTGGATTTTTGTCCATTGCTAGAGGCCTTTTGGTAACGTGTTGTTGTTTTAACCACTATTTAGGTGGCTGTCTCATAGAAAATCATACCACATATCCTATTTCTATGGTACAGGTCTCGTGTGTCGTGTTTTTATTATCTAGAATGTCATGTCTACCGACTTTTTGTTTGACCCCTACAGTTTTCTCTTGGTTCCTCTGAAAGGTTCTACTTCTATGGTTCTTTTTGCGGTAACATTGATTTGTCTAATGACCAGCGATAATTACAATACTTACATTTGAACCAAACGACCGGAACATCTCATATTGTAGATCCTTTGGAATCAGATAGAGCTCAGTCGGTAAGAAATATACGCATGTTGCGATATTGCCTAACAAAACATTTTTTGTTGTCGGTTTCTCATTCAATATTTTTGTTACCAGAGCTTCATTTACACGCATTGTGATGTTATGGTCATTCGGATCCCTACTATACATTGACAGTGTAACAACATCATTTCCCATGTTTTCGTCAAGGTCCTCTAACAGTCGAAGGCATTCTTCATACTTCTTTTGTGCATAGAGAACTACAGCTAACTTAAGCTTTCCAGAAAGATTGTCTGTTAAAGTACAAGTTTAATAATCAACAAACATATCGATAAAAGAAATTAATGTGTGATAGGTACCTTATTTTTCTCTGTGCCTCTTGAATGTTAAACCAATTCCAATCGACTGTTATCGCGTATTTTCATTGCGTTTTTTTTTTCACGCCAATGTCCCAGGTTAGGAGAGGGTAGAGCGCTTACAGAATGGTTTAATCCTGTCATATTCTAAATGTGCCTGTCCTAATCTAGAAACCTGTAGTTCAATGGTATTTGATCACCATTTTATCAATAGATTATGTCGATAGTTACACATTTTGTATTTTGAGGTTTTTAACAGCTTCCGTTATGGTTAGGACTCCAGTTCATTATTGAAGGCCGTTATTGGAAATTAAAATTCAACTGTCATTTGGTGGATAGCTGCCACATGGCTAATCATGCAACATCTCCTATTGTTATATTTTAAATACTTGTTGTTTGTTCTACATTTTTACTTAAAAGGAACATAAAGCTTCTTATTCCTCTGATATTATTTTATCTGTTGATAATGAAATATAAGCTTATTTTACATAACAATATTGGAGCAATGAAAAATTCTTTGTGGTGTCGAAAACAAACGGAAAGGTATAATAAATGTTTTTAAAGTGTCAATGAAAAGTGGTCATAATCTGATGAACTCTAAATATTACCTTTAATAGAACATAATAAAAGTTTTCACAAAGAAAATTCATTCAGTTTTAAAATGAAATAATAAATGATCTATAAGTATTACCTGAATTTAGACCCTTGTGCAAATACAGCATTGCCTCATCATTCAAGTGATCATCTGATGTACATATGGCCTTTGTAGCCAATTGAGAGCCTAGACTTGTGAATGCAAAAGGCAAGATGTAGCTCACAGCTTCTTCGACGTTAGCTTTTTCTTGTGAGGTTAATTTGCTAAGTTCGGTGGTATTTTCCAGCATGTCAATCAATCTTCTATGAGACACTATGCAACTATCAAGGTCGTCTCCTTTTCTCGTACTTTGCAGAAATTCCCTAGTTATTGATATTGTTTCGCCAATAAAAGTAAGGTGCAGCCGATGTACCACTAGATGAAGGTCACGTTTGGCAAATTTGAAATAGCTGTCGACCTCGTAATCTTTATAAGTACCGATCGGTGCATGATGCAAAGATGGGCCAACAGATGTTTGTAGTAATTTACCAACTTCGTCACATTGAAAGAACATTAACGACTTTGGAACATCTTGTAAAATATCAGTGAGAATCGAGAAGACTTTGCAGCGTATTTCATGGCCTCCTTTCCACAAGTTTACTGAGGGCATAAAATAGCTCGGAATGAAACCTTTGTCTATCCAGGACCACAATAAACGAACACATTTAATGAAGTATTCTACCAAGTTATGAATAGTCCACACAGAGTTTCCAAACTCTTCCATTACAAAAAACATGCTGGTCTTGCAGTGGTACGATGTGAGTGATTTTCCGGGTACTTTGGGTTTGATAAAATCTTGCTTCATCATTTTCAATAGGATGTAGCACTTGTACTGGGCTTCGTTAAGGTTATTCATTATTTTCCTCTCTTGTAAAGAAAACGACAATCTCCATTGGAGATTTCTTTCTGGAGATTCGGCGTGTCCTGTTGGAACCAAGAATATTCCTAGCTTTCCAAAATCATTTCCTACATTTGAACTTGGGAAGTCATGTTTTCTTTTTCTGGTAAGAAATTCTCCTGCTGCCCGAGGCCATTTCTTGCATCTAAATGCAGGAATATAATCGAGATCTGTGAACCCTGGACGCTCTAAAGTTGTGGCTGCCGGTCCGTTCAATTCATCACTGGTCATTGCTCCAATCATTCCTCTGTTTGTCAAAACACGTTTTCCGTTAGCATCCAGGGCCACCTGTAGAACGTAGCTGTATTGCTGATTGCTTGCTTCATCCCCAATAAATGTCAGCTTCGTGTATCCAGTTGGTGTACTTTCGTCATCTACCATCAATATATAATTAACATATTTTCCATCATTATCAGAACACTTCTTGTTATCCGGAAAATCTTCGGAAGTGACATCCGTTTCAATTTCAAAAACCGGAAACATACAAAAACACATCATTGTATCCGTATCTGAGCCAAGTCCAGGAGTTGTGGTGCCTTCTGATCTGCTTCCAAATGTATGAATAGCCACATTATTGCCCTCGAAAAGCATCACTAGAGTAGTCAGTACGTCATTCGCTAAGGCGGTATGCTGTCTTATTTTACGTACATATTCCGATGCCCCGGCGATATCCAATGTGGCCACAAGCTGACGAGACAAGGTTTGTAAAAAGTCTTTGTTCATTATAGTTGGATAATTTCCTTAATTATGGAAAGCGAGACAAGTATGTTCATTATATAGATACTACGTTGTACGTATTATTTTGAGGAAATAATATTTAAAAAAACTAATGTCTGATAATGTAAAATAAAATATTGATTAGTATTGTGTATTGCGTAAATCCCATGCCAATAGTAAGGAAGGAAATGATTGAATCGAAAAAGACAATAGTAACACGGTACGAAATATTTCATGTACTTCAACCAGTCCAATATATGAGAAATGAAAGCGGAAGTATTACCGTTCAATGTCAAACAAGTAAACAAACAGGTCAAATATCTATAAAGAATTTTCTATTGCAAATATACAATGTAGATCAATATGCATTTTACAATACCTAAAAGCTGTTATGACTTTTATCAAAAAGATTTTTTTTTTGTTAAAAGCATTACGTAAGCTCGAAACCCTCCAAATTTTTGATATTTTACATTCAATTATTTATCATGATTTATGTCATTTTTTTATTTTTAAAGCTTAGTAAAAAAATACCCTGATATCTATGTGTATTGTATTCTTAATCATAAATAATAGAAACAAAGTAGTGAATGCTGCAACGCACTTTTCCATTTAACAGTTATTTGTACAAAAAGGATTGCGTTTAACTCGAATCGCAAGTGATAAGGATTGCCACTTATCTGCCCAATGTTGGTTGTTCACTACGGGTACTCCAGCTTCCTCCACCAATAAAACTGGTCGAGGAGTGTGGTTCACATTTGGTTTACCTAGCTTACGGTCTACGTCAGCGCTTCGTCCAAGCTTCATTTTATTCAGTATTTTCTCCTCATGTTAGAATCTTTCATTAGAATTTCAATTCAATATTTTTACCTATTTTTAAAAAGGATAAATAGTGTTGGTATAATATGTGAATGCATATGCAACGCTTAGCCATGCATTATGCCATGAAATATGCATGTGAGGCGGTATTTGAAAAATAATCTGATAATTAATGGGCGGGAGACATTGAAGTAAACATTCAGAGTTATAATAACAATAATATTTTGTAATCCGTAAAATATGTCCCAAGGTTAGATGTTATAATGTAATACCCTCCGGGTCGTGCATTATGCCTTCAAACCTTAGGATATGTTTGCATATTACATGAAGAACACATTTTTATTGTATAAATAATACATTCTATTATTTATGAAACTTAAAAAGGTTTGTGAAATTGCGCATCATATGCACTTCAATTTATACTCTATGTCAGGCTTTCATGGAGTGTGATTTTCAAGCTTTATAAAATTATTTGTACGTTTCTGCCTTTGTATTTATTTTAAATCAAAAGAAAGAAATATCCCACAGTAAACGGTTTATGTTTTACGCTATGGAATAACTATTATCTGCCCCTGAATTTCTCTACGGAGATTAACATTGAGGGTCGGCAATCTTCGTTTTGTGCGGGAGCGCTTAAGTTTGACCTAGATAAGGTTATAAAAAAAATGCGCACATTTCTTTTTTTCGGACAGTCTCTTGCAATTCATATAAGAAGAATCACTCCTAAATTTCCATTCAGATACGCCTTAAACGATTTTTGCAAGTTATCTTGTTCTAGTTAAATTACTTTATTATTACACAGCGTTGACAATGTGTACTCCCAGTCTCGTGCTAGCTCGTGGAAAGAGCCACTTCCGGCAAACAAATGGCTGACTTTACAATGTAAAATTCCCGTAG
>JAULBM010303273.1:0-14631 GCA_032357055.1 Geukensia granosissima
CATTTAACGCTTTATTACTAGTAAAATGACGTTACGTAAAGTGCCCCAATACCGTGCACCCAGTCACACGACACCTCTTTAGTCCTGTATTACGTATGTATAGGATACGACCATTCGTAACACTTACGACACCTCTTTAGTCCTGTATTATGTATGTAGGCTACGACCATTCGTAACACTTACGAACTTTTGTTGAATGTTCGCCAGAATTGTTCTTAAATAGAACTCCTCCAGATGCTCTAGAAATAGTTTCACAACTGTCGGCTATCAGATTTGTGAATCAGTAACTGCTGGTTTTTGATTTAAGAAGGCAACTATAGCAAGACTTAAAATGATGTCAGGTCTCATTTTACAAGGAGCCAATATATATCTTTGGAGTTTTGACGGATAGTTTTCATGATTCTTTCTTTTAGTTGAATTCCTATTTGCCAGAAAAAAAGTGAAAAAATAACAAAAACTAAATAAATAGAGCTCATTCATAAGTGATAACAAACAACAAAACTCAATGATTGGTCAACTGCAGCTGTTACCAGCAACAGATTAACGATGTAAACACCACCAACATGGAGGAATTGTCATATGCTTGATTGGAATTACTCTATTTTTTCATCTAATTTCAGTTATGGCCAAATAAAATTCTTGTAAAATTTGTAATGTTTCTTACATTCTAACCAAGTGCGTGTTAAACCAATATTCATTAAGTTCTTATTATTTAATCAACAATCACACTCATTCTCAAAAAGCGGTTTAATCTTAACCGGCCGAGTTTCTCAGATTGCTGTCACTGTGAACAATAAATTTTTGGACCAAATAATACCAAAGATGAAGAACAACAATCGTTGTCTTCAAAAACTGGATACTGATTAACTGCTATAGTCCTTTTCGAAAACGTATGTCCGGAAATCCCGAGTTTGGTTTAAAAATTAAGATTTTGTAAGAGGTGCATCTCATCGACGTAAGAATGAGCAAGAAGAAAAACCAGACTTTCCCCCGTACTTTATCTTAAAGCATTTGCTTTCGACGACTGCCAGAAGTAGTTAAGTTATTTACGCACCACACTTTATTGTAAAAAAAAACTAAAAATGAAAGCTTTAACTATTTGTGCTCTACAGAATCGATGCATACCTTACTACCCGAAGCAGGGAACCAGCATGGTAAATTTTAATTTTAGAAAGAACCACGGCCTTCCGGAAAAGGGTTTTTGAAAAGGGCTATAGATTAAAGACTACAAACACGCTGTATAGTCCTTTTCGGAAACATATTTCCGGAAGTCCGAGTTTGGTTTTAAAATAATATTTTGTAAGAGTTGTTCCCCTTTGTGGGTAGTTCATCACATCGGCGTAAGAATGAGCAAGGAGAAAAACCCGACTTTCCCCTGTACTTTATATCAAAGCATTTGCTTTCTACGACTGCCAGAAGTTAAGGTATTTACGCTCCACATCTTAATTAATAAAAACTAAAAATGAAAACTTTAACTATTTGTCCTTGACAGAAACTGATGCACGTTTTAGCGGTGATTTCTATGGAAACTATACCACACTACCCGGAAGCCGGGAACCAGAACGGTACATTTTAATTTTAGAAAGAACCACGGCCTTCCGGAAATAGGTTTTCGAAAAGGGCTATATAATCTGCAACTAATATTGTTCTCTCTTACCTCTGCATATGGACTGCATCCATCCAAAAGTTTTATAAAACAAACAACTTGTTCCACCGACCAGTTGTCTACATTCTTTCTGGCACAAGAACATTTCTCTTCTATCAGATTTTCACTGTCAGTTTTGTTAATCCATAAATGTTTCAGCTTTCTGTGCTTTTTGGCAGAAACACTTTCGGAATTATATGTTTGGTTGCTATGGAAACGCTCACTGTCCATATTTTTATGCTTTGGCAGTTCTGCATATTCCGAGTATCTGCTATTTTCTAGTTTCGGCTTTTTAAAAGAGAGATCTAGAGGAGAGATAAGGTCCATTGATCCTCGTTTGAAACCGGAACACAAGGAGTCGGCCTTTGCCGAATGAGCAGGCTTAATAGTGAGACAGGACAACGAACTATCGGATGCAAACGACTGAGATTTTGAAGTTGATGAAATTCTGAGGCCGTTCTTTGATTCTGTAGTTGAAACTATCTCATTCCATAAAACTGGAGCAGATGGTATTCTTGGAATTTCAAATGAAGGCGGCGAAGTAGCAATATAAGGAGACTGTAATGGCGATGATGTTGGAGTTTTCAGGCTATCTGCAAACGAATCTCTTGGAAGTGGCGTTGAATTTAATGGTGGATATGGCGAAATGAATGGAGATCCTAGAAAATTCATTCCATTACAATGTCTTTGAGACTGGAAGAAAGGATAAAATGGGTTCCTGAAAACAGAAGAATGTACATGCATGATAAATTCGAGACAAATCAAGTATAGCTACCAAGTAACTCCGACTGCAATCAAATATTTAAATCGATCAATAGCATCAAGAATTTTAACTGTAGGTTTTTTTGACAACAAAAATGTATCGTCAATCATGTCAATTTCGACTGGCTTTATTGTCATTGGATTCGTCTCAGTGCTAGCATTCGATCACTGGCAAAACAGATAAGCTTTTATCTGCACCGTTCTCAATTAAATGAAGTTAAAGTCAAAACAAAAGTGTACTAGTTTCTAGTATTAAAACCTCTCGAAATTACTGAAATATAGCTGTGTTAACCATTTTTTGCCAGCATCGCACTGTATTTAGCACATTGCATAGTCGAAAATATACCTTATCCATACTTGTCATAGTGACAACATATTAAACGCTCTCATAACGACAGAAAGCGGTCATACATGCTGCACCGGCAGCAACAGATTTGTTCATTCTGAACGAATGATGAAATTTTTGTTAATATCCTTTATTTTGAGTTTCAATTTATTTTGCCTCGAAGTTATTATTTTTTTTTGGTGATGTTAAAGATCGGCTGTGTTTTTGATGCCGCAAAAAAAAAAGAAAAAATATTTTTAAATATCCCTTCCATTGATTGTTATAGCCAGAGCAGAGCATTTTCCAAGATATTTAATGGTTTGCTATTTGTTAATCTATGGCATGCAGCCTAACAGAAACTAACAGAAACCCAATGGAAGTCACCTCACAAGTTATTAGCAAAAAATAAGCAAATCACCCTTGCATTAAAGCAGATTGGTGAGGATTATTCTGAAGGTATTACCGCTGATTCTTACTTTTATACTCAGAAAATAGTTTAAGTTGTATTTATAACTCTTTTCTATATAAGTTGTATTTATAACTCTTTTCTATATGGGAATTATGTTTTAAAAATAAAACGCGAGGGAGCAAAATGGGACTTCAGTACTCAAACAATGCTGATTGGTTAACAAGGAATGAGATGGTTATTATTTCACACAGTATAAAGTTTTTGACTATAGATTCAGGGACAAGGGTGGTTTTGTTGAACTTGAAGACCGTTCTGTTATTTCTGAGGTCGCTCGTGGCCAAACAACGCTAACAAATCACTCTTGGGCTGAGAGCACTCGTGATTTACTGTGTAGTTCTCTAACACCTTGTTGACTAAAGGAATCAAAATCCAAAATGTAGTTATTCTATATCTATTACTGTAATTACTGTAACAACGAAAATGTAAAATATTTGTTTACTTTTCCACGCGGATAATTTATAAAGGAATACCAATAAAGTTTAAATGGTTAAGAAGCAGGCACCAAAAACCAAATAAGTGCAAACTATACAATTAAATTTGCATTTTCGTTGGGTCTTATAAACAGTAATACATCATTGATATTAAGGAACACCAAGTAGTTCAAACAGTATGTACCTACCAGGACACTGCACTATGAGAGGCTTCAAGTCTTCGCATGTAGTCATCATAGCTGCCTTGCAGGGGAGATCTCGACTGTTTCTTCATTTCACCATTTTGTCTCGGAACAGTGGTTTTTAAATTTATTAATGGTTTCCCATCCTGCTGTGGTGAGTTTTTCCCCCTAAGCTCACCTTTATCTGGTGGACTGACTAAGTTATACTTTATGACGTCACTATCTATTATACGTTTGAGATCGTAATTTTCCTCTTCGATATTACAGAGGCTAATTTCATTTTTCTCGTTTGATTGTTTTCGGAATTGTCCGGGAATAGGTTTTTCGATTGTCAAGTCTTTTTGATCGTTGGTATTTTCTTCTGAATTAAGTCTTTTAACGATTTCATGTGTTTGTTGAACAGCAGGTTCATATTCCATTTCATCCCGTGAAATAACTTCGGCTGTCGAAATCTCAGACTGCATGTTGCTAGCAATAGATTTAATCAGTTTATCATCTTTCTTTAGCTGTTTGGGTAAACGTTTGCGTTTGTTCCGCTTCAGTTTGGATATTTCTGGAGGATTTGAATTTAAACAAAAGTTATTTGTTTGACCTTTACCATCTACAGAAGTGTTTGTCATCTGATCTGATTCAGGTGGGTGTTTTTCCATTCTAAATGCTACATTTTCAATAGAATTTGTCTGTTTTGGTTCCTTAAATAATTCTTTGGTTTGATTTGAGTCTTTAATTTCCAATTTGTAAATTTCTGAATCTTCTAATACTGGATTGCTTCTGCTTTTTAAAGGTAAAGATAAAATGAGTTTTGCGTGACTTGTATTCGAGTCGGAAACATTATCGTCGGCTTTGTCTTGTTCCTTCATTTCGTCATCTGTTGTTGAATAGCTCTGGTATTCCTTTAACGATTGTTTGTAAGAGGTGCATAATTCCTCGTGTTGTGGCACCAGCACCGGTGGAGAATCCACTGCAAATTAAAAGACCAAGCAATACTTTACTATATGGAGTTTTCCTCGCATAATATAGTTCAGTAAAGTAATCCTCGTATTAGGCGTCCTTGTCGCTATAAGCGGCCACCCCCTTAAATTTGATTGAAATCCTGAAGCGTCTCTCCATGCTCGAACAAAAAAGAAGTTCGAATCTGACTTGAAGAGTTCCGGATTTTGCCAATTCAAATAAGCGATCTATGCGCTTAATTCGAGGAATACGGTATGTATATTTCTCATAATTAGTACAACACGATGTCAGCAGAACAGCAAAAAAAAAACTAAATCGCATAAGGTATGACATGACGTAAGCACATAGCAGAACATTTGAACGTCATACATTTTTTTTGTAAATAAGACTGGTTCAGCGGTCTTGGCTCCCAGCTAAACATGCTAAAATATCTTCAAAGATTAAACTGAGCAAGGCAATGCAGGCGTAATAAATAATATGCGAAAGCTGCTGAGAAATTCGAATTATTATAACGTTGTAGCAACCAGTACGAGATTGAAAAGCGGCCTTACAATATTTTTATCTAAAGCGTGTCTGATAGAAGGCTTCGTGTTTTAAAACGTAAAGATGGGTCCGTAATTTAAATCCAATTGAATTTTGTTTGCAACAGTTATTGATGTAACGTTCGTAACGCAAAATATTTCTCCCTTCAGATAGTATACATGTCCTCAATGTAATCGCAAATTTATTGTTTGTTGTTTCTTTTATGTCATGATTAATACATGTTATTTTACCTGAGCACGTTTTGCCAATGCTGAATAATGAATGTTACGTGAATGGTGAGAGTGTATGTTGTAGATTTCATATTCGATCTATATTAAAATAAATGTGAAAACGTGGTTTTGGGAATAAGATTCACTTACAGTAAAACATCTGTTTATTTTACACGTAGAAACAATAAACATTTACTAATACATAATCCATCAATAGAACTATTTAACGTGAGAAAGAAACAGAATATCACCTGAACAATTGATTTATTCTTCGTTTGTAACACTTCAGACGATACTTGCCGATTCATGTTCAATTTATACAAGCTAGTCCTGCCAAAATCATGGGCAGCGGAATAGGGATAAGCCTCTACCGCCAAAAAGGTGAGAGTAACACCACGTGACATGTGGAAAATGCGCAAAATATTCCTGTTAACGTCAACAAGTAACTTAGTTTGAGACTATTTATTTCAGACGAGGGCTTAATTTGACGCCCCATCATTCAGAATGAAGCAATAAAAAAGAAAAAAATGAAACTCTACATTTACTACAATCCGAAAAAAAACAGCCAGTGTATTATTGCGAAAACTCTAATGCAAGAAGGTTTGGTCATTTAACTGCTTTTTCAAAAACGAAAATATTAATAAAGCATGGCATGTATATTTGCATTCTAGAGCAACGAGACTACCTGTTTTTGAGTTCTCCTGGTCTGTTTCGGAAAATGTTGGTGAGCTGCGTGGAATATCGTCAATAATTGAGGGCATGGTGTCGATCGCCTCCTCGTCTGATGATCTGTCATTCTTACCGCTCCGGTCTACTGTGCTAGTTTGATCCCCATCACTGTATATATTCTCCATTGCTTCCTTCTTTCTCAAATTATCGTCTGCTGGTGTGTTCCACTTCAGACTGAATTCAGGAAATTCTTTTGATATGCTATAAAACCAAATAAATGTTGTTATTTAACAATACACATTTTATATCTGTAGTTATATTGAGTTTAAATAGCGCAATATTCTGGATGAATTAAATAAAAGATTGTACCGGTGATAAAGTTAATAAATTATCATATTTCACACTGTAAACAAGTGAACGCATCGGTATATTTAATACAACAAAAATTTAAATGAAGTAATATGATTGATAAATATGCCCTTGAGGTTACATTTTATAAAAAAAAAATATAATGGCGAAATATCTGATTGTACTCGTACAGAGAATGTGTATTCTTCCGTATGTATATGAAATTCACAGAGAGGAAATAATTACGGAAAGTTTGATTTTGTGTACTTTCAAATAGATATTAATCATATCCCTTCTTTCTAGCAAACACTACAGAAACCTCTGCGTATCGAGGTAACAATGCTATGTACTTCCTTCCTCGTATGCTACATGTGATACGACTAAAATGAATTTCGTATTAATGATAAATAATTGTATGGCTACAGCTAGCTGCAAATCTTATTCATTGATCAGCAAAAGTTTGAAGTGCAAATTCGTGTTCCTTTACTTAAAATTCTTTTATATTTACGTTTTAAACAAGTTTAAAACCAATTTACCCAACAGACTTAGGAAGGGCAAACAACTGACAAATGTTTCCGTTGAAATAAGATATTAAATGTAACAATTTGAAAGAAATAACGATTTAAATACCGCCATATGTGCAACACATTGTATGACACAATCAATAACATCAAAAATACAATTAGTTCTCTTGTCGTCTGCAAATACAAGAAAATATTCATCAACCGTACCAATTCTGGACGTCTTTATCGTCTTCTGTTTCTTTCTTTGTTTCTGTAAGTTGATTTTCAGATGTATCACATTTAGGTGAGCTATCGCGATGTACAAGTTCTGACATTTCAACGTCAGAGTCTTTACATTCATATTCACTACGGACATTTTCTTTCAAATCTAATTCGGAATTAATTTGGCCGTTGTCATAAATGTTTGAAGAAAGGCTTTCGTTTGAGTTTTCCTGGCTTTCATAATCATTTTCTGATTCATTCTCAATATTCTTGTTACAGTCAATGGCGTTTCTATCGTCGTCTGGCTTTTCCAAGTTGGACAAACTTTTGTTTTTACGTACGAGTTTGTTTTCCCCATTTTCTTTAACGTAACTGTATTCATTTTCTGAATAATAATTTTCAATTGTGTCGTCTGTTTCATTCCCTTCATTACTTTCGTCAGTTGATTCGGATCGTGTTCCATCACCATCTTGAAATTTAAGTGTGTCAGAAACATTTTCCTTAGAGTTTTCATGTATTACCCCATTTATTCGACCGGGGATGTCAACAAGAACTGGTTGCTTTACTTCATTGAATTTTGCTTTTCTTCTTCGTGAACCTTTTCCTTTTCGTTTCCTTTTTATTTCTCCATTCTGAACTTCTTGTTTCTGTTCTTCATTCTGCAACGAAAATATTAGCTTAAGACGCATTGTTGATCTTGCTCTCCCCAAATTTATATTGGATTACTCCATAAGGTATAAAAACCCTTGCTGGGGATTATTAGAAAGAGGACCGTCCGACTGAGAGCATTAGTTTGCTGCGTAGGACGTTAATAACTTTCAACCCCCCCCCTTATTAGAAAGATAATAAGAATATAAAAGGCACCAGTGTAATTGCTTTTTTATCCGCGCACTTGTTTTTTTTCATCTCTTATTCAGTGTAGAATTAATGACAGTAAAACGTTCCCCCTGAGTCCTAATTTTAAATTCCTGTTCAGTAATACCCTTCATCCTGCACTAAGAATGTGTTTATACACTTTATCAGTTTCATTTAAGTTAGTTTAATTACCTTGAAGTGTCTTATTGCCAGTTGTTTTTTTAACGATTTAAATTAATACATGTATTTTCCTTCAAGACAAGACGATGTTTTATTTAACCTCGGACACAGGGGTGTATAGGGATGTGAAAGATTCAGAACTGTGTATTTATAATGTCTGATTCTGAATTGATGTCTGTACAGAGATTTTCAAAACAATCAGCGTGTAATCCCTTTTAGTATTATATGATACATTTCAATCACATGATTCACTTTAAATGAGGTTAAAAGATTCGTATCATTGATCATTATAAATTAATGTTTCATAACATATTTCATATCTTTTGTAGATAAAGCACCAGTTACATCATATCTGATGGTTTCTGCATAAACATCTGACAAAGAAACTAGAAAACAATAAGATGCTGAACGATTGTCCGCTATAAAGGTAGTGTGAACGATGGTGCAATAAATTCAGTGTGCGTTTAATGGTTTTACTCCTACACTTTCAAGAGTTTATCGCTACAGACCGTTGCCATTAGGTCATCGATAACACCTTGTTGTGGCATGTTTTTGTGTTTAAAGGCCTGTTGTCACTATCAAAGTTTTCCATCAAAAACTTGGTCAAAGAAACCTTTGACCAAGAAAACTTGGTCCAAGTCATCTGTTGTCACTATCAAAGTTTTTTCTGTAACTTGGTCAAATAAAAAGCGGGAATTGAATGTTTACAGAATAAAAAATGGCTCCCTTTGCATTTTCTCAGAATGATTTTATTTCCATCTCTCTTAGATTTCATTAACAGCATCTCTTCTTTTATCTATGTCACAATATTCTTTTGTTTTAAAAAATAAAGTGAAGCACTTTGACGGACTTTGATAGAATAGAAACTCGTCCTATTTTTCTAAAAACTTTGACAAACTTTGATGGGAATTGACCAATAAGAATGTTCCTCGAGCAGTCGCAAGAATGTTTTGTTAATAAAACATGGGGAAACGACAGGAATAAAGAAAATAACATCTTATTTCCAATGTCAGTTGACAAAAATGACTTATTATTGACTTGAACGACAAAAAAAGTAATTTGAAATGTTAAATACAAAATAAATCATGACAAAGATAAGTGAAAGAACACTTTAATTGAAATACATGTATATAATTCCTTCCAATTCTACCCCTAAAATTATGCTGCATAAATATTCTTCAAAATCCAAGTTCTTTTTGTTTATACATAGCAATTCCTGCCAGTTTTCCAGTAAAAGTAAAAAAAACATCAAAAACTTCTATTGTGTATACAGTGAACTTTAACAAAGTTTTTTCATAAAAACTGTGACAAAATGTTTAAAGGAAAACTTTGATCGTGTAAACGGGTCCTTAAGCAATTTCAGGCTTTGGGGTCCTTTTTGAATGTCCCGAACGACAAATGAGTCACAAATTTGGTATTGGGCCGTCTAGTGGTCATTCTTGCGACATGACAATTCAATTGGCTAAGCGGTTTTTAGTCAAAGAAAATTTTCTTAATGATAAACAACTCAGGTGGTCTTGTTCTAATACCGATCATCAAAGACTTTCAGAATCCAGCCTAGGATCATATTGCTAACATTCATGCCCGGTTTAGTTCAAACAGACAAGATTATTATTGCGGGCTAACTTCCAAACGAATTTTTTATCTGAGAATTGCGGGCTAACTTCACAGAAGTTAAACTATTACAAAGTAATGGCCATTGTGAATATCAGATTGGGAAATGATTCAAAAGACTGTTTGAAAGTGGAACATTTAATGATTATTCTTGCTACATATAAGCTTTTTTAATGATAAAAGTGTTAAAGTTTCAGTCAGTCAGAACACAAATTCGCCCAGGCAGCCTTAGTTCATGTCTCGGGTGAAGCGTATTAACTCAGATTTTGAAAAGTTAAAGATAGAATAATGAAGTCAAATTTATCCCGGTTGTAATTCGAATGACATCTGAATTAAATGTTACAACCAAGATCTTCCGAGAAAGGCAAGTATATGAAAGATCCACAAGTTGTAGATATCGATCAGAATTGAGCAGGTGACAATGTGACCTCGTGAAGACCAGAAGTAATGAAAATGAGATTCCATAATCTGTCATCATATTCTTACCCGGTCTTCCCGTACAAGAAATATCGTATATAAAGCTTTCTAGAGCACTGTACCGTTAATACACTCGTTTGAGCTTGCTGTATGGAGTGGGCCTTTCATGATGAAAAACAACAATTAATAAAACGTTATTCACTTGCATCATTCTTGTGTTTATTGCCATTGGTTAAATGTTCTTACAAGACCTTAGTTGTTTACCGTTGGTCTACCATTCCTATAAAGGAGAACCAGAACAACATAAAGTATACAAATATTTAAACACAACAGAGTTTACAGCTCTCTACCACACGCAGTGTATATACAAATGAATAATTACACATCGTTTTATCCTTTTAAATTGAGCAGACATATAGCAATTGTAAAGAATCATTGCTTTGTAGAAGATAATTAAGATCATAGATAAATAATACATCAATAATTGAAAGGAATTGATCACACTACTATTAGACTGTGATGACTGGAAATTGGTTAATATATTGTCAATGCATGGATGAATTTATGTTTTTTGCCTGCTCTATACGTACTATCAAATGCCATATTTTTAGGTTATCAAATACTGTCATAGAATAGCGATTAATTATCTGTCGTTCACCAAGATATAGTGATAGAAAATTACTATCGCATGATGACGCTTTATTAAGTTGTTAGCGTTGTGACTTGAATAATTTAAGACGGAACAAATAAGCCGCCTCGCTAGTTAACCGGACGAAGCTTCCTCCAATGGCAGTAGACAACCATCTGATATTATATATTTTAGTTGTTTACTCAAACTAGAATCGCTTAGCTTAACTTCCCCGGAAGAGTGCTTATAATTAAAAATTATTCTAATTGTGGAGAAAAAACCCTTTCTTTGCAGTCGTCAACAGAAAACAGATATATTGAGGTTTGACAATTATTATCATAAACGAGTTACAAGGTACGTGATAGGCATCTAGTAAATATGTCTTTTGACTATATTTCCCACTATAGTCACTAAAATTATATTGTGTTAGTTCTTAAACGGGTTTTACACAATGTCCGGTATAAAAAATATCATAAAATGAATAATATCTACAAAATAGTACTGGTTTTTCAGAAACAGAAGAGGTTTTATAGTTCACTTGTGGCCAACACATTGACCGTTAAGAATCCTAATAGAGATAGTTTGGTATGACGCTCATTGTTTCCTGGCAGTGTAAGGCTCAATTATATCTCAATAGCGATCGTCGCGCGCGAAATTATTTGGGTATTTTTTTCATGTCGCTAATTTCAAGCGACAATCGCCGGTTGACGCGCAATTGTCGCGCGAATTTCGCTTTAGGCGATATGGTGTTTCAATCGAAATAATTTTGTCAATATATAGGAGTAAGAAATTCGTTTATACTTCCATTAATAATAATGTAAAACCCGGCATTCCATGATATAAATCCGGTGTAAGATTCTTTTTCCTTCTGTCAAGTAGCAAAGCAATCTTGATCAACTGTTTTATACACGTGTGTCAGTTTTTACGATCATTGCCGTAAACCTTAAACAAAAAATACAAAAGTGAATTCGAAATTCATCCGTTATCGCTTTGAACTCAAGACATTAAATTAAGTGGGTAAACTTTTTTATTTCAAAATTTTAATTTTGCTTTTCTTATTTGTCATGTGATCTAAATACAAAATTTAATGGAAAAATGATATCGAAGACACTGTGAGGTCTGTTTCATGCTTAGACATAGACTTCAAAAATTATCAAAGGTATCAAACGAGATGATTTCAATATTTCTATTGTAAACAACTGCAGTTACCAGGCATATTTGATTCAACAAGGAAATCCAAACAAAATGCAATACTAACATTTTTTATTGCAATCATAACATTTATAATCAATATGGTAGCAGTGTGTCTCCTTTACTTACAACTATTTTTTGGTTTCTTCATGATTTGGCAATAAAACCCAATGTAGACATAATAGCATCACGGTTGATGCCGCGAGCAGGACAGAGGTGGGGGGTATTTTTTCTGTATTCTTATTTGACTAATTTTGTGTAATCTGACTTTGTTTAATTTGTTTGATTTGGGTTTGTTTTATCTTTCATATTTCCGCTGGAAATTCGACACTCTGAATGATTATGTGCTTACTTTTTAATTCTATTCTACTACTGGTTGTTACTTTCGGAGTTTTGAGCAGATATTTTAATCCAAAGGTATAAACAAGGGACGAATTCAATCATGTTTCTCATTCTAAATTATTGTTTGTGGATATAATGTTTTCATGGCGTCCATAGTTAGTGTACTCCATATTTCCTAAAAGTCTTTCAGTCGTACTATTTTGTTCTTCTAACCTGAAATGTAAATGATCAAAATATGAATCTTAACAAACCTTCTCGTTGATCTGAAAGTCACATGACCACCATGTCATCATCTTGTCTGAGACTTCATAGTCGAGTAGAATCGGAGAGTATACATGGATGCCAGGAACGGATTTTGCATTCTGATTGTCTTTTTCTTACCAGAATCTTCAATAGTCAATTGAATTGGTTTATGTTTGAATGACCCTTGGATCGCCATCTGCAATAAACTTAATTTTGTGCCAATTTTAAATCGAAGATGACCGCTTCTTTGTTTATCTAATGACCGTATGTGAAACTGTTCAAAGGTTTTCGCAAAGTATCAATTCATTTATAAACTGTTGTGTAAATGATACTTGATGGGCATGTTATGCTACATATAATTAACTATTGCTGTTACTTCTTTTGGTAATTGTTGGAAATAAACATATGAGCAGTTTCAGATCTTGTAGTTTGAGTGGCTCTTTACTTCTTTCGTTATGGTTTAGACTCAAGTTCATTATTAAAGACCGTAATGCGACCTGTGAAAGTATAATTTCGACTGTCAATCATGTTACATCCCCTATTTTATAATATGGTATCAGTTGTGCGATACAGGTCTCTTGGAGCCTCTGATCTCAATTTTTAATAGATATAATCTGGAATCAGAACAGCCAAAACACTCGTTAGAGTCTGGCAATATAAAAATCTCCAAAATTCATTTAATGATCATCTGTGTTGTCTTAATTTTGATGTCATAAAAATTTTTATTTCTTTACTTTTCTTTCCAATTTACAAGTCATATGTGTGCTTTATTTTCTTTATGTAATTCATTTATCATGTTCAGTACCTGGCTCCATCATTGAAAAATAAAATATCTTATTTCTAATACGGAAAAGCCACAGTGTACCATATTGAATGACTTGTTTTTGGAATGTCAAACTCCACACTGTAAATATAAATGTTAAAAAATAGAACACCCATTGAACACATTTTTGTAACACTTATTGAACACGTCTAGGTGTTCCCAATTTTAACACTGCTGTTCATCCAGTGAATGTCTGCTGTTTAAGTTTTGCACACTATATGTTCAATTTTGAATGCTCCAGTGTTTCATTTTTGAACACTTGATGTTCTAGTTTTGAACACCTTAGTGTTTCATTTTTGAACACTTGGTGCTAAAGTTTTGAACGCCTACATGGTATAATTTGAATGCTTGGTGTTAATATTTTGAACACGTCCAAATGTTCAGGAATTGAATGCTCTGACTCTTTGACGCGTTCAATGGCCCTGTAACACTTATTGAACACACAGAACATGTTCAAAGGCTAATGTGTTAAGACTCTGAACATCTAATGTTCATTTTTAGAACATCTAATGAGAGTGTTCAAAATAAGGGTGTCCTATTACAGCTGTAATGATGGGAAATACAAAATAAAAAAGTTAGATCAAAGAATTGTATTATTTTGATTTTTATATTCTTTATCTGAAGAATGAAGCCAAAATCACTGAGTTGCTTCGTCTAGGCACTAATAACAATTAAAAATCTTTAACTAATCAAATTCTTTTTTCTTTATTTAACAAATAAACAATAACGATTCTGTAAATTAAAAATTTCATCAGTCAAAAATAATCATTCAAACACTTTCTTAACCGTTTACAGCAGAAAATTCTATACAGAATTCAGATTAAACAATTCAGTCTCTCTATTCATAAACTTGGCATTTACATTGGATACATTGGACACATGATAAAAAATCTCCGATAATTAACGTAAATATAAAATATTTGGAAATCCACCACTACTTAAGTATATATATGTACAAAAACAGTTCATTGGTATCTTTACAGGCTGAGAGCTACTTCACTTTAATTAACTCCCTTTTAAATATTCAAATGAGGTGAACTCTTCAAAATCGTGCATAGTAACGGTCATGACGCTTGCAT
>JAULBM010303284.1:0-14630 GCA_032357055.1 Geukensia granosissima
TATAAAAATGGTTGACATAAACATACCAAAGATTGTCAAAAGTTATGTCCCTTTACATAGGTCTACTCCCTTAAGAACCATATTGATTTTGGAGAATATCTTTCCAAGGTTAAGGCAAAAATAAATAAACAAAAGTTAAATCATTTTTTAAATAGAGGTTTTATACAATAATTCCAAAAGTTTACATCAGATTTTGAGCAACACTTTAGGATAGTGTGACAGTGTTACAGGAGATCCTATTTATTTTGCGATAAATGTGTTAAAATTCAAGGTCACAGAGACTAAAAACTTTCAAAAGTTTTTAAAATTGTAAAATTTTACATACTATTATGAAAATTATTTTCCTGAAAATTTTACAGCGAAATTTTTTCATTAGACAGTAACATTTATAAAAATCATGTTTGCTTTGAAACCTGCAACTCGGCTATAGCATCCTTGATGTCATTTAATTTTTTTAATTCAGTTTTATTTCACACTATACACGTGGATTGACGATAAATCCATAAAATTTCATATGAAACTTATGACGACAAACCCATCTATTTATACCCGACAATATCCGTTTTTGAAGAAGCACGTTTTAGAACATCCGACAGAATTATATGATATAAAGTAATAATGAAACCAAACATGCATACAAGAGGAAGTAACATGTAATAAATAATAAGGCACAGCTTGTATATTATTAATAATTGTTTCTTAAATTTAATCATGTGCATGTATGTAACTGTAATTTATTTCGGAAACAGCTTTCTTATTATTGACGTAATTTAAGTTCCAACAAAATCAGAAAATGAAATGATGGACACGTGTGGTGCATCAGTTAATCGACAAAAATGTAACGCATATCCGAATAAAATTCTAAAAAGGAATAAATGTATTACAAAATACCAATATCAATTTGTAACGCATTTTGGAGAATGAGCATCCGAATAACCTAACCCGCTAATGCAGTGAAAAATTAATTTTTCACTATGCAGATTTACAGATTTCTAGGAGTTCAGCATTTGCAAGTCTTGCCCGTCATACAACATTATGATTATAGTAAATGGTCGAGAAATGTGAAAATTATAATACAAATTTACCAATGTTGAATAATTTTCATGATTCAGTATTCAGTATTCCTGCTATTGTGCTTTTTTTTCTTGTAATGCAATATTTGGCAATGTAATTGGTCAATCCTTAGGTATTAAACATTATCTATTATGGACAACCGTGAATATTATGATCAGTTGTGAGATAGTCGGACATTATGTATATATGAAAAAATATGTTAATCATGTATATAACAAAATCGATGTAGACATAAGTTCACCGAAAGATGTGGAAGCGATGACACAAAATTTAAAAGTTTTAACCTAAATAAATCAGACCCTCTTCTTGATAAATTTTCCCTTGTTTCAAAGTCATGAATTCCCCTGGATTATTGGACGCGTTTCGCCTGCTGTTTTAACTGCAGTGATCAATCATCTTTCTTTGTTTTTGTACTGTGTCCAGTTATGATTTCATATGTCAATAAAATGATACCGAGGCGGTTAAACATACACAAAATAGATGTACCAGACCCCTACGCTTCCCATATTTAGACAGCTAATACACGTGCCTAAAAACATTGAACAAGAAAACATACCTAAATCAAGCAAGAAGACGTCCATTTCTACCAAATGCGCTTTCAAACGAAACTACGTCGGCAGATGACTGCATAGCTATATTGACTGACTATTGCTAAACGTCCAGTGGCAAATACTTTTCAGCATATTTAGGACGAGAACAAGTTTTCAAATAACAAATCCTAAATGGAAGAGGTTGTGGATCATTAGCTTTCTTACCACAGGATGCCGCACTGGAACTCTTTGGTTAGGGGCGGGAAATTTTACTTAGCAACTGACCACCAACCGACCAATCATCACGAGGTGTTGCAACGGGATCTATAAGGTTCCGAGAGCGTGGCATTTCCAACAAGGGGCACGGCGGTAACGGAACCATAAGAGATGGTTGATGAGTGGATTATTTGATAGCAAAGAGTAAGTGCACAGGCAAGAAACGAAATGTAGTTCGTTAAAGTTCAATGTCAAAAAGCAAAAACTATCAATAAGATAATGACTTAGCTCTAAAAGAGTTTGGGGAAAAATAATGGTGAACATAGCACTTCTACATTAAAAAGTAAAAATCTTCGCACTAAGCTACACGAATCTTTCCAAGAGATTTTAATCGATGATATAAATCAGAAGGCATGGAATGTAAAATGCGTAAAATCTGAATGTTCATAAGAATATCAATTACTACAAAACAATTGAAAGATCACAGGAACGAACTTCTGACAGGCGCATGTAACATGCTGCAGGTTTTAAACAGTGGTGATTGATTTCAATTCTCTACTGCTATCGTGACGAAAGTAAAAAGTAAGCATTACAATAAAGTTGATCAAGTAAGATTTTTTTTTGATTCTCTAAATCTATTAAAAAGTAAGAAACTCTGTTCGGCAAAACAAACATTCAATCTAAGTATATTTAATTAAAAAATGCAAAAAATACAAAAATGTGAGCTGGAAGCGATTTATTGAAAAAAAAAACTGATTTAACAACAGTTATATTTTTTCAATAATATATTTTTTATTATAAATTCATTGATATTAATATTTTGGTGTATAAATTATAACGAATTAAAGTAAAATTAAGGGTGCTATTTAGTTAAGAAGTTCACTGTCCAATGCAAATGAAACTAAACTTTTTGATGTTTTTTTTTTACTTTCAACTTTCCCAGTATTGAATACACAACATGAAAAGCATTAACCTTTATGCATGCACTTCATTCAGATAAATAAGCACTTGATTTGTAGTTAAATCCCTGTGTCCGAGTAAAAAACAATGATACTTTATATGCAGGGACAGAAACAGGATTTAGGGACACGTGGGACATACCTAACTTAACACTGTTAATATGAGTTGGTAAATATCTGGATTTGCCCAAGATTGATCACTGCATGTTTTAAAATCTGCTTAATGTATTTACTAGAAATGGTTGAATTAGGAAGCATTTTTATCTCCCGTTGGTATTTCGATTAATCAAGCTTAATTGCTAGAAATTAATTAATACAGTTATTGGGTAATAGAACTATAACGTTAGGGTGCGATTATGGATGCTGTTACCATTTAAAATTAGACAGAAACCTGTAAAAATGAAAAGTTAATTAGAATTGAACACTTTCATTCCATTTAATTGCCTACTTGATAAAAACGACGCAAATCAATAAAGGAAAATCAATTTATATAAATGGCTTTTTTTCTATGTTTTGATATGTTTATTTACAGCACAAAAATGCACTTCGCTAAACAAATTAGCGAAATTAGCAAAAAAGAGTTAGAATAAACCTAATAGACAAATAGCAAAGAAATGAGAAGACAAAATATCTCATATAATACTACATACACAGTTAACGGTCCGAAAGCCATAGATACAAGGTAATGGAAGGTACGCAGGAAGTTACTGTTCAGCTAGAACACTCGTCATATTTTTCTGTAATAAAGCGTTGTGATTTATATTTTTAACTTGCAGGAATGTTTTCTCACAACTCGAAATTTCTAAACTATAAGGGTTTCTGCCCACCCTACACCCCTGAATATTATAATTTTATCGAATAGCACTTTTCATTTGTTATCGAATGTGAAAATGAAAAGATATGGGGTAAATATCAGAGAGACCGCAATCCAACCACGAGAAAAAACAGGGAATATTGACTGGAAAACTATAAAATACAAAATTACCATTGTTAAATAAACATGGAAAATTTAAGTATACACTAACTAGACATGTATAGAGATGGATTCAGTGAAATCCATGGTATAACTAGTGCTAACGTTTACCTGTTAGATATAGGTTGCGATTATCTAAATCATAATTTTAGTGCAAACACGAGCAAACCGAGATAGTTGTGAAATATAATCACCATTCGAGAGGCCAAAAGCACGAATTCACACAGGAACGGCAAATTAACTATAGGAAAACAAAAATCGCCCCTTTCGTTATAAATTTCAGTGCAACTATGTTCTATTAAAATCAAAATCCTAAAATGGGGAACGGTCAGTACCGATATTTGATTTATTTGAAGGAAGTTCTTTTTGATAGAGTTGCGGATCCGGTGTGACCTGTTTTTGTCCTAAAATTGTGAAATTTTCAAATATTGACACAAGATACCCTAAATCACCATAACTTTTGTACAACTGTTGCTTATTACATTTAATTACACATGTAATGATGACGTCATAAACATGCGCTTAATTCAATTTCACTATTTTGGTGGAGTTTTATTTGGTAATTGTTTAATTTGGAAATGGCCACATTCGTGTTTTTTTTCATTTTTACATACATGATGTACGGTAACTAAATTATACATAGCATATTTAAAAAATTAATCTAAACACGAATGCTATTTTTAACAACTGCAAAAAATTACGCTTTTAGGGCAAGTTAGAGCTAATGCAACATCCTGATAGGCATATGTTTTGACAAAAAAATCTTTTGAATCAACTAAATAAGACATTACATTTTGGTAAAAAGTGCAATATATCTTAGCTCACGAGTTGTTTTATTGTGGTGTCAAAAACGTGTCATACCGAACTTACTCCTTATTTTGCAAAAATTATATTGTTATAATCCTGATTATTAAAAGCTTTAACATTATCCAAATATCCTAAGTATTATTAAATTTGTCACTAGATATCGTTAAGAAGCGTCTTTTTAAGTTTTTTTTATAACAGCAGAAAGATAATTCTGCAAAGAGGACCTGTGTATGCAAACCTGTTGCCGATTATCAAGAAGGATTTCGATCGCTGTAATGATATTCAACAAGTGTAAAGATTATAAGATTTAATGTTAAAAAGGAAATATATTTATTGCAGCATTTGTTCCAACAACAAGATTTTTTGAAAGACTAATTGATAAGATATCACATAAGCTTATTTGTAAAGTGATATAGAGAGTAGAAAAGTCATAAACTAGAATTCCGCTCAAACCGGTGCTAGGGGCCGTCTTGAACTTACAGTGAGGTGCGAGTTTTTACTCCGTGTTGAAGGCCTCACTGTGACTTTGAGATGAAGAACAGCAATCAAAGCGCTGTTCCTTTGCTTGGAATTTACTTGTACATATGAGGTTTTTGTGTCATGAATATTTACACCATATCCCCCTTTTTTCTATAATGATCTATTGTAGCAAATAAATTGGAGTACTGAAGTTTGCCATTGAATGAATGTTTAACACTCAATATGTAGGTGCAAGGTCAATTTTTATCACATTTATTACCGTAGTTAACAATTAATTAATTATTAGTAAGAAAACTAGAAAATGGAATCGAGATGTTTTTGCTGGTGCATTTACTAGAAGCAGAAGCAGAAAACCGAGATTTTGATGTAGTTTTATGAGTTTTTGAAGTCCATACATTGTAAAATCTTTCGTATTGTCAAATGCAAAATGTAATTGTCGTTCTATTCTGTGTCAACCTTAACTGTTAATGCCAATTCAAGTAAGACAAAGTGAACAACGGAACAATAACTTAGTGGATTGACTAGTTCAGGGTTAGCTGTAGAAAATGTCGTTAGTTCAGTGGTTTATGTTTTAACTAAATATTATATACTTCATTTTTGTTCTTAACTTGTGAAAACAAACTTGAAAATACATTATTTTTTTCAAACTATGAACACAAAGAAACAAGATAACCCATATACCATAAAAACTTTTTTACATTAATTTTCTTAAAATCGGAATTACAGCCTTATTTTCCGTTTTAAGAAGAACTAAGCCATTTTATCCTGAAAAATTTAACAGACAAATCCTTCTTAAACATTTTTTAAGTTAAATATATGAGTTACATACATTGTTAATGTTAATACTGTACATCTATCAATAATTATTATACAAGCTTATCCTTGTTCCACAGACAAACTAAGTATATTTTCAGAAACATGAATATTTAACAGTCATATATTCTGACATGTACTGCCTAAACATCTATTTATTTTGGGATATTTAGAGCTTTTCACAAGGAATGGTATTCCATCCTTGTTGAAGGCCTGGGAAGACCTCTAGATTTGTTTTTTCGTGGTTGGAGTATGGTCACTTTTGATGTTTATACTAATATCTTTTATATTCATATATAATTTCTTCAGTGTAGGGTGTTTGTCTGTCAAATATAGAAAATAGAAATAGGATGCTTTGAATATTACTTTGTGGTAGATACATGTATCAGTAAGGTAATCCCTTGTGTGTATATAAACAAAGGTTGTTTACATGTAACGTTTACGAAGAATGACACTAAACGCTAACAGTTAAACAAGTTTAAAGAATTGCTTTTTAAATAAAATGCAAAAAATACTTCCGATCTTACGAAAAAAATTGTTTTATCATTGTTGTATTCTGTATCGCAATTAAAAGTTAAAGTCAATACAATTGATTAAAAGACCTTATTTATTGACGCATTACCTTACCACTGTTCCTTGGAAGCAGTGCTCAAAAACACGTTTAACCCCGCCACAAAGTTATGTGCATGCCCTAAGTACAGAACCCGTGTCCCATAGGTTGTTGCTCTTTGCATTTTTAATTTTAATATGCAAAAAAAGTTTTCTTAGCCCCAACTTTTCTGCTTTATCCTGTTTTATGATGATTTTGCAACAAGTGATATCAATTAAAGCTAACAAGTAACATGTTTTGTCTGTTTTCTAGCTTACATTCAAATGTACCCTCTTTTCAAGTTTCAAACAAATCAGTTAACAAATTACCTTGGAGTTAATCTGTGCTGTTTTTTAATAATTGTGGATATTTGGCAGAAATAAAATGATCTTACCAACAAATTCTCATATTGTATGCCTTATAAGAGGATTTTCAGCCAAAGATTCATAAAAAAACCCAAAATTTCTGGGAAATGGCCTTCTTTATGCCCTACCCCTTTTTTTGTTATGACGTCATGATGAAAAAGAAAAGTGCATTCAGTCAAAATCTTTTAACTGAATTCATAAGAAAACCATGAGATATTGAAGTAAACACAAATATGACAAACTTAACATGTACATTTTTTATATTATTTTAAAGGAAACTGCCTGTAAGGAGTACTCAACAGTACAGGTCTTGTTAAATTACAACACCTGGGTATCCCTTAAAACCTAATAATAATATAAAAACTTGTATTTTAATGAAATATATCTTTGAAAAGTCATAAAATTGATAAATTTAATCAAATGTAGTTGAATTGTTAACTTTTTAGCCATAAATTATGGAAACATCTTTAATTTTCTATGGTTTCTAAGTAATCGCATTTAAAAATGCACAGCAGCACCATGTAATAGTTTCAAAATTGCTACATTTTAAGTGTTATTATTGAGTAATTCTGTTGCAAAAAGTACATTTGAAGACTGTTCTTTGTAAATTTATTAAATTTAAGGCATATTCATGACATATGCTAGGTACAGGCAGATTCTTATATAAGGTTAGGTATATTGTCCATTTGCTGTAGTAAGAAATAATGGACAATATAAAAATTGCAATAAATCAGAATTTTTTGGAGATGCAATTATTTCTTCATTGAAAACAAGTAAGTTTGTACATTAATGTTGTTGTTTCAAACATATTATGCAAATCCAAGGGGTTAAAATGGGCAGTTTAAGGGGCATTTTGCCCAAAACAGGTATTTTTGTGAATCGTTATGTAATACCAGATAACAAGGTTTAATTTGACACCGGTTTAAAATTTGGCCCAAACCTGTCATTTAAAGTTATATTAAAAACACTTCCAACATCTTGAGCATATTTTTGGTATTAAAATGACAAAATAAAAAATCAGCACCCTCCCCCTTTAAAGGCTAAACTAGAGTAAATCAATCTTCATAGGTGGTCATTATAACATTTTTGCTAATAAAAGTTTTACCTGAAGTTCAGTTTCAGTGGCACCTATTTTTTCTGAAAGTGCCATGAGCCAGACACAACATATTAAAAAGGCACGGAAGGTTTAATGTCATTTAAGAAATTTTCAGCTGATTGACCTCTTGACCCGTCAGTTCAAGCATCTTCAAAAGGTCAAATTTTACAAAATATTAGCCTGCCTTTGGATTTTCGTAGAAAACAAATTATGTCACCATTTTCAATAAATTTGGAATTATTTTCTTTCTTACACATTTCTTTATTTTACATACTAAAACTGATGCAGTCAGACTATTTACAGCAGATAAATTGAGAGTTAAAGTCAGCCCTTGCTGTTTATTTACTCCTAGCTTTTGTCTACGCTACTATGCTATTTTTAGATTTAGTGTAGTGTAACCTGATCAATGGTCAGAAAAATGGCGGTCCCCAGGTGATCTTCCTGGGGTATTTCTCAAAACACGGAAGTTGATAACCATGTATACCATTGTGAGGACGTTCCGTCCTCTATCAAATTCAGTAATGACTTTTAACAGTTTTCTTATTTATTACATAAAAAAATGCACACAAAAGGTAAGATTTCAACAGAGGAAAAAATATCCACATGAATGTGGTCAGAGCATTTGTGAGGAAATTTCAGCTAAAATCACTCTGCCAAGCATTGTATAGAGAAACTTAGTCAGCTGTTGATATCGCTTTTTCTTGTGATCATTAAGAAAAAATGTTTCACAATGATTTAGGGTGGTTAACAACTTTTTTTATTAAATCTTAAGTAACTTTCTGAAGCTGAAATAACTCCAATTGATAAAATTTTTAATTAAAATTTGATAAAGATACAATTTGTTTTTTTCAAAGTTGAGTTATTCTTCAAATTTAGGAACTCACTGAATCTCGATTTGATAAATAAATAAAAATAAAGCATAAAACGACCTTTCAGGCCTTTATTCTGCTTCATAACGGTTGTCTTTCCTGTCCTCGTCTGTTGTAACTGGGTTCGTATGTTTTTCCCAGGTTTTGCAATGGCCGTAAATTTTTTCGCTTTTAAATTCACCTTTTGTTTACTGAATGCAACGACAAAATTTTTGACCTTCAGAACAATTCAAACACACCGGGATAAAGCTAAATTTAGAAATTAGTGAAAAACCATCATTTTCTCAAAATGACGTAACGCCATTTTCAAACATATTGAAACGACCAAATTTGATTGCAGTATATCATAACTATCAAATGT
Source organism: Geukensia granosissima (assembly GCA_032357055.1). Taxonomy (NCBI): domain Eukaryota; kingdom Metazoa; phylum Mollusca; class Bivalvia; order Mytilida; family Mytilidae; genus Geukensia; species Geukensia granosissima. The sequence goes on from JAULBM010303284.1 coordinate 9,133, forward strand.
TTATATATATATAAAATTAATGATACGCGATTTTAAAAAATATATATAAAAACCGATGTAATGTTTCTTTTTTTGAATAGTATATATGTTTAATGAAAAAACTAACTTTACAACAATTTTATCTTAATTCGAAGCGTACACAAAGCTTATCAATGTCTTAAGTTCACAATTCAAAACGGAAGCGTTCAAATAACGACTTGTTGTTTCTATGACATTTATCAGCAGAAAACGTCCACAACGTTTCACGTAATTTTTTTCACCGTCTTTGCAATATAAATCAAAGATTTTGAATAACAACTGAATTACAATGAAGAAAACTGTATTGTATTTTAATCTTTTTAGATGTAGATCGAATTTTTCTGTCGCATATATCCGTTTCTGGCCTAGCTATGCGTCGCCAGGTAACCTCAATTTGCGACTATAAAATCCACGATTTACTTCCTCGAAGCTTACAATACATTACAGTTATTTTTTTATTCCCACCCTTTGTTGTTTAAGTCAGATATGGTTCTGTCCTATTTAATGTATGTTTATTCGTACCAACTAAGAACTCTATTTCCTGAAAGGCATCAGAATATTTCCTGAATGTCTCTTCTCACGTTTCAATTCACACATTCTTGCAGAACACTCTTCTGAGCCCAGTTCTGTCTTTTGTGTCCTCCACAAGCAGCGGTCTCTTGTCCAGACCCTCTTTCCTTGCCTGGGATGAAAATGAAATGGTGAGGGTTCCTCAAAACCTCCAAGTGCACGGAAAAGCTGCAAGAGACACCGCAGTCACACAAGTAATAGATATTCATTTTTACATTCAGTTCCTGGAGAATCATATTACTAACCGAAATGTAGAAACCTATGAAATTTATTTAGAATAATAAGAAGGAACAGCTCAATCCTTATTCCAAATGTCAACCAAGCATAGGAATGGCATTTCATTTAATTTGAGTATAATTTTTCTGTCTGGTTGACATAATCTAAAGTTGTGAACCAGTTTTGTTACAACAGCCTATTTGGAATGGCTTTGGTTTATTGTTATTTCTATGTTTTTATTCAATATGGTTGCCCTGATTAAATGTGATGGTATGAGTACCAGAAAAAAGGGTAAATTTAACTCATTTTATGCCAGGACATTTTATATATATTGCATTTTATTTGTTTAATCTTTTTTTCTTTTTATAAGGGTTGTTGATTGGTTGAATCTGCTATTGTATCCAGTATTATGATGATTCATGCTATCCTAATTTTTACATAATTATATCTGGATTTCATTAAGGAATATGAAATACTAGCATTATAACTAAGAAATCAAAAGTCTGTATGAATATAATAATTAATAATTTATATCCTTATTAAATGGATTAGCCCCATATGCTACTGATATTATTATACTGTAACTGTTATTGGTGAATGATTGAAGTGTGCAAAGATAAAAGTGTAATAATTCAAATATTGAAAAGATGTTGCATTTCTATTGGGCAGTACCGTGACAACAGAAAAATTTACACATCGATAAAGCAACGAAGATGACCTCATGAGACTTAATTAATACGCCTTCAAAATAATTCCTCTATCGGAATAAAATTGTAGAATCATTTTCAATTAATTCAGAAATTAACTGGAATTGTAAAAGAGAAAAAGTTGGCTAAATCTTTTGGTTTCACGTTCATCTATATAGATTATGTCCCGTCACTGAATAACTCTTAATTTGATGACAATGGTGACTGCATCTATCCCACTGAACTTAAATCAAAGATACTTCAGAAACAGAAAGGTCTGCTTCATACCTAGACTTACACCTACACATTGACAGTAAGAGCGGGTTAAGAACAAAACTTTATGACAAGAGAGATGACTTTGATTTTCTCATTGTAAACTTTCCATTCATGTCTAGCAACATTCCAGCCGCACTTGCACATCAGCCGGGAAGCCACAGATACAGGAGAGTTCCACTACGTGTTTCACGTCACGTGATTTTCACGTCAAAATGTCGTAAACGTTATGAAGGTACACAATCGACACAATATTTACGTAACGCGAGTGTACACTTGATAATGATCAACCCGGTTATAATTACTGATAAATGCCAGTGTTTTCTTGGTTTTGTGAACAGGAACACTACCTGAAAAATCGATGTGTTTTAGGGCTACGGTTCATCAAAGTGGGTTGAACAATTCTTTTGTCTTCACTGGTCGGTAGAAATATGCATATCGCTGCTTTCTTGGTTAATATGCTAAGTATCAGGTATTTTTGTGAGTTGGAAATTAATCTAGAATTATGACAATGTCCACGGAATCCGTCTAGAGAACAGGGGAAAGGATTGTGTCAGTAGAATATCATAGGCGTCGGGGTCGTTTTTTGTCCATGAAGCGGTAGCTCTTGTTCGCTTTTCGTAATGTCTCGGAGTTTTAGGATTGTAAATATTAAACGCATTTAAGGCACAATTTTCGAAAGTAAACATTTTATGTTAGTGGATTTTGGCCAAAATAAGTATTCAAAATATGAAAATGAATAATATTCATGCACTAAGCAAGGCACGAACCGTTTAATTTTTGTGGAGGGGGGTTGGCGCTAGGATTTTTTTTTAGATAAATAGTTCCTGACAATGATTTTTGTCAATAAAAAAAATTAAAATAATCTAGCCAGCATCTGAAGTGAAACTAAGTTTCCAAAGACATTTTCATACATTACCCATCCAAGCCCCCCCCTCCCCACAGAAAAGCAAATGGTCCGGGTCCAAGTTGATAAGTTGAAAATGTAAAGTTGATCCAATTTTCGTGAACTTCACAATGATGCCTCGTACATGTATGATTGATTGTTGCTTTACGTCCGGTGAATATTTCAAGCATCTTCAGGATGATAGCATATTGATGAATGCTGCGTTTTCCTAGAACGACACGCTGAGCCAGATATATCTCGTGCTAGCCAACGAAAGCAACAAATAATATATTTAGGTTGTTTGTCACTCTCAGAGGACACAAAACCTTAACCAGACACGTGACATAAAATATCCTTGATAAACCTTTAAGTTTGAACTTAAAAAAACGAAAGGTTATATTAAATTTTGTCCTGGTCATTTGTAAATACCGGTACATGTATCAGTTGGTTTTTTTTTCAATGGCTGTTTCTTTCATGTATTTTACTCAGCTTATTTGGTCTGTGCGAAGCTTTCGGAACATAAGGAAGCAACTATTTGACTTCATGAGGGTGGGAGGCATTAAATATATTTGGATCATGCCTTTTTCACAACATTTAGGATTATGCTAAAATTGTAAATTATACTACTTTATAATACATTGTATCCTAATTTTAGGACCACTCAGGTTTTGCCTATCTAGGCTCGTTTTGCTTGTCATTAGAGAACGATTGATATAATGTTGCTTAACGTCCAAAGACAAATATTTCATGCATATTCAGGACGAGACGATATTCATAAATGATGAGACTAGACCGACACGCGGAGTCGGGAGTTTAACGTGCTAGCTCACGAAAGCAAGTCCAAGAGAAGACATACTACTTTACCCAAACACATTATTTTGACTCTGACAAACCGGTGCTAGGGGCCGTCTTGAACATAAAGTGAGGTACGAGTTTTTCATCCGTGTTGAAGGCCTCACTGTGACTTTGAGATGAAGAACAGCAATCCAAGCATGGTTCTTTGCTATGAATTTACTTGTACATATGAAATTTTTGTGTCATGAATATTTACACCATATCCCTCCTTTTTTTCTGGACCGACCAATCTTTGCTCATACGCATACTCCTAAATGCTTTGCAGAGAAGCAGCACATACCAATTTATAATGTCTTTGGTTTGACATGACCGGGGATCGAACACACGACCTTCCGTACTCGAGGCAAGCACGCCAATCTTTACAATATCGAGGCTGTCCTTGGAGAACTTAGATGACCCCCATTCATTTTATCTGGATTCGACTCCATTATTGAAACTATTTTATTTTTGGGAGGGGGATATTTTGTCCACATTTCTTTCTTCGTCATTCCCGTTGAATATTTTTTAATCAGACAACTGAAATAAGACTATACGGAATTTTCATTATGCAACTACCAAGATATTTTGTTATGATTACTAGTTTTGTCATGACTACAAAGTTATGCCATTGGTTGATCCTTTGGTTTTTTTCATGTTTCTTAATAAATGTACTGGTGCTTTAGTGATTTCTCCAATTCTGGAAAACAAGGGAATACAAGATACTTTGTAAAATTAAACAATTTAAATTTTACTAAATCCCATACATTAAATATTATAATAATGACTTTAACAACGCATCAAATGAAAGAAAGTTTTAATATAGCTGTAAAATTGTGATTATTTTGTAATTTTACACCAAAATAATTCTCTATATATATTTCAACTACTTTTATTCACATTTATTTATTATTATTATTATTATATAAAAATGTGCAAATACTGTTCTTGCCAGCCATAATAATTATATTTAGGATTTTTTAAAGAAATTGAAAAATTACATTCACAAATAGCACGAGACAAAATTACTAGCATTTACATAGATGGTCACTTAGGGTGCAATACCTCTTCCCTGACCGATCCCTTGCTCACAGTCTACATATTGATTTATTGTGTAACTCGTTTTCGTCCTGAATATGCATGAGATATTTGCCACTGGTCGTTAAACAACCTTACAAGTCGCAGAATGCCATTCTTGTGAATACTACTTGTAGAAATTTGGGAATAATTGTTTGCACCTGTAGTTCATAAAGACAAAAAAACTGCAGATTTGGTACCCCGGGCGACCGGGGTAAGGAAAAGGGCCGTTCAATTTTTTCCGCCTGCAGGTAGAATCCAGGCGTCTGTTAGTTCGAGCGGGATATATGAATAATCGAACTCTCCTTCTCGAAGGTTGTGCCAATAGGCACTAGTACACTTAAAGGAGCGTCCCTGATTGTGGGGGATGTATAAATTCACAATCCGTCAAGAGGGAGACGTTAAAGACGCCGCGTGTTTAAGAAATGCCATGTCTTATGCACGTTAACGACCCCTTGTAACAGCTCATTTCAAGTGGTCAGTAGGCAGCGAGTTACAAGGCTAAATTTTCCGCCCCAATGCAACCCGCAATTTTTCCAGTGGCAGTCTTAAAGTCCCTCCCTTACCGGTCCTGAATATGCATGAAATATTTGCCACTGGACGTTAAACAACAATCAACTTAAAGCACCCAGAGAAGTAGAAGTCATTAACTCTTTATCTATGTCTGGTTTTTGAATGTGGATTATAATGCCAAATACAGCCTTCAAATATATCATTTGACTTGTCTGACAAGAAATTTATCTAACAATGTTTTACAGAAATATGCTGCATTTGATAAAATTCTAAAACACTGAAAATACGGAAAGGCCTTGTTAAGTATTGCACTTAGTATGGGTCCCTGCCGTCGGATTTGGCTTCTCATTCCGATTTGTTTGGATTTGAGTGCTTCTTTTGCTATATTTGAATATTTGACTTCCTATGTTTCGGTTCTAATGCTACTG
>JAULBM010303295.1:0-25134 GCA_032357055.1 Geukensia granosissima
CACAATTACCGAACAAATCAAAGTCCATAAGACATACGGCAAAATAGGTATCACACCACCGGAAAGTTGGTAACCGCTAAGTATAATCAAATGTTTTATCAGGGATGTATATAACAGAATACATCTAAATATACGTCCCTGGTTTTATCAAATTTTTGACCTGTTTGCTAATACGACATTAGAATTTTGTTTATTGGATTAGTTGCTGTGAATGACAATTTGTATGCATTCTTCGCATTAGATCCGTTAGATATAATACATTATGCTAATACTAAGCATGATATTGCAATACCCGATAGGAGATAAAGCTCTTGGGAGCCCCGATTATTTGCAGAAAATTAGAAGTAGTCTAATAAGTATTGTAGGCAGAATATTTTTGGTTGTGTTCGGTATACTAACCACACTTGATGTTTTTTACAGCATCAAGTCATACAGAGGCTACACGTAAAGCCTAAAAAATGCAGTCACATAATCAGTAGTTAATGATGCTTTGTATGCTTTTTATTGCTCTTGTTTTTCTGGTTATATGTTACAATGATCAATTGGTGTTCAGCTATAGTATTTTCTTGCAAGTGTATAGACTTGCTTACAATTGTGGAGCTGTGTATGCTTTTTAGCCTGTACGCAGTATATGGATCATTTCAGTAAATTGTTTTTTTTTTGTGGTATAAGTATTCTTGGCTGAATGGTCGGTAAATATGATTTTTAAAATGTAAAATACATTACGATTTCGTTCTTTCCAACAATTAAATATATTGCAAGACGGAAAGATGTAAATGCTTGTGATATTTGTGAACCTTAAGCCAAAACGCTCACCATTAAATTTCCAAAGGTTACGGGATATAATGATTATTTTGCCTTTGAATAACAATATTTATTATTACCGCCTTGTTGCAGAAATGTTATGACATAAATGCCACTGGAATGACAGTAAGCCATTCTTAACTAACTTTTTTTTCAATACTTTAATAAATGCACTAGCGTATAAAGATTTAAATTATTAACCTTCATCAGGTACGCTTAGGACCAAACCATTGGACGTCCATGTTATCATTTGATTTAATTTTTTTAACTACTCCTGTAGAAGTAACATAAAGTTCGTACCGATTTACTTTTTTAATCTATAAGTGATAGTGCTTTGTACATGTATAATGTTCGAAGTTGATTTGGTTGATTTGCCAACTGTTTCAGATATAGGGGTTGTATGAAACTGTTACAGTTTAAGTCCCACTTAAAATGATGGGATTGAGAGTGTACAAGGAATAAGTTAAAATGGTTTGTTATCTTTATATTTGGCTTATTGGTGTCCATAATGTTATGAACTGTATATTTCATTTGGTCAATAGAAATAACTATAAATTAAGCTGATCTTCCTTTTTTGGCCCCTATCGTATCTGATAAAGGTAAATCCAAAAATGTGCTTTACACGCAAATAAATTTGGCATCAGAAAATTTTGATGGACGTCTGCAAGATTGTGTTTTCCGGCATATATATTCCATATTCTTTCTTTTAAATATTGAAACTTATTGACAGGTTAAAAATTAAAAATTAATTAATTTGTCGATACTTAAAACGAAAAAAATCATATGGAGAAACGGGAGAGAACTATTTCGTCTTTGTCCGACGGTAGATTAGATAACTCACCCATTCCGTCGGTAAATGGTTAATATTTAAACCATTTTTAAACCAGTAGTGGAGATCACACGAATCCATTGCCTGTCGATATGTTTTTGTGATATTCTTTTTTCATTTAAACCCGAAATTTAAACTACGTATGCCTTTGTTATTATGTAAAGCAGGTTATGTCTTCAAGATCAAGAATAGTTTTAAATAAGTGCGACAGCGTAAACTAGTCACCATCCAAACACTTCTTTTTTCGTTTGAACAAAAAATGCGAAATTTGATACCAGTTACTATTTTAAAACAAATATTTAATTTAATTTGTGATAATGTAATATATAAAAAAACAACTATATTTTGCAATTTTATTTACAAAATGTATCATCAAAATGGTGTGTCCTCAATGTGTGCATTAAAGTTTGTCTTTAGTTTCTCCCAGTCAGCAACCAGTATAGATTTAACCTAAAAATATAGATATGAAATATTATTAAAAAAATTGTTAATTACAATGAATGACTAAATGCAGCAATGGATTATAATTTTTGACCGTGTTTCACTCTCATAATGAATTGAGATTGTACTCAGATCCTGAAATTGCATCCTAGAAATTCTAAATCTAACTTTATTTGTGAACGGCGTTCCACAAACCAAAATTGACTCTAATGCAAAAACTGATTTGTGTAGATATTTCATCAAACACTCAACGCAAATATTATTCCTAAATTCTATAGGAATTCCGAAATAATAGGACACAAATGGCGTATGTAAAGATATAGATTTAATGGAAAATCGTGAAAGCTGTTCATCAGATTGAACCATGTCAGTTTGACGACCCTGAGGGCTGATTATTTATCTGATGGAACAATATCAGTTTGATGGCCCTGAAGGCTGTTCATCAGATTTAACCATATCAGTTTGATTACCCTGAGGGCTCTTCATCAACTGAAACCATAAATGTTTGACGGCCTTGAGGGCTATTCATCACCTGGAACCATATCAGTTTGCTGGCTCTGGGTGCAGTTTATCAGCTGGAACTACATCAGTTTGATCTCCCTGAGGTCTGTTCATCGATTGGAACCATATCAGTTTGATAACCCCAAGGTCATCAGCTGGAACCATATCAGTTTAGTGACCGAAAGGGCTGTTCATCAGCTGGAATCATATAAGTTAAATGGCCCTGAGTGCTTTTCATCACCTGTAACCTTATCAGTTCGATGGCCTTGCGGGCATTTAATTAGCTGGAACCATATCAGTTTGATGACCTTGAGTGCTGTTCATCACCTGGAACCAAATCGAGGTGCTGACCCTGAGTGCTGTTCTTCAGCTTGAACCATAAAAGCTGGATGCCGTTAGGGCTGTTCATAACCTGGAACCATATCAGTTTGCTGGCCCTGAGGACTGTTTTTCAGCTGGAACTATATCAGTTTGCTGGCCCTGAGGGATGTTCTTCAGCTGGAACCATATCAGTTTGATGTCCCTGATGGCAGTTCATCAGCTGGCACCATATCAGTTTAATGGCCTAAAGGACTGTTCATCACCTGGAACCATATCAGTTTGATGGCCCTGAGGTCTGGTCCTCAGCTAGAACCATATCAGTTTGATATTCCTGATTGCAGTTTTTCAGCTGGAACCATATCAGTTTAATGTACCTGAACCATATTATTTTGATGTCTTAAGGGCTGTTCATAAGCTGGAACCATATCAGAATAATGACCCTGAGGGCTGTTCATCAGCTGAAACCATATCAGATTGATGACTCTGAGGGCTGTTCATCAGCTGAAACCATATTAGTTTGTTTTAGGGCTGTTCATTTCGTGGATCAATATCAGTTTGGTGATCTAGACTGTTCATCCCCTTGAACCATATCATTTTGATGCCTTTAGGACTTCATCAGTTGGAACCATATCAGTTTGATGGCTCTGTTGGAAGTTTTTCCGCTGGAACCAAATAAGTTTGATGGCTTTGAGGTCTGTTCATCAGCTTGAACCATATTAGTTTGATGGCCCCGAATGCTGTTCATTAGCTGGAACCATATCAGTTTGATGGTCCTGAGGTCTGTTCACCACCTGGAACCATATCAGTTTGATGACTCTGAGGGCTGTTCACCAGCTAGAACCATATCAGTTTGATGGCCCTGAGGGCTGTTCACCAGCTAGAACCATATCAGTTGATGATCTCGATGTCAGTCAGCTTGAACCATATCAACTTGATGGCCTTGAGGGCAGTTCATCAGCTGTAACCATATCAGTATGAACGCTCTGAGGGCTGTTCATCAGTTGGAACCATATCTGATGGCCCTTAGACAGTCCGTAAATCGTTTTATTCTATACACTTCAGCATGTATCAGGTGTATTGGATTGAGAATTAAAAAAATGAAATTATTATTGTTATCATTCTTCAAAGCAAATTTACTTCATATGTTTTTTTCTGTTCTGCTCAGGTCCTTTTGGTTTAAAAGCCATTTAATAATGACCTTTGTTTTCACTGGTTTTTGGTATTGAGTGTCTGTATACGTGTTAAAAACTAATTATGCACGCTGGAATAGATTTGTAAAACTTTATAGGAGCAATATATTTTTCTGCTCGCCTGACAGTGTTTGCTCCCCACTAGTGCCAATACAGACGATATGTGATAAAGAAAATTGCCTCTATTTGAACTTTGTATGAAATTAACAGTAATAATCAAATATTAGGGACCAAAATTTTTAAAAATCTTTCCCACACATTGGTAGCAACCTCAGTTTAATTTGAAGTAGATGGACCATAAACAATACCAACATCAAAACAGACGCCCGGATGTTCGCTGCTGATATATTAATAACAAAATTTTCATAAGCTTATGATTGCTTTTAAGATCTTTCATATTTTAACAAAACAAACAGACAAAATATATGGCTAAGTGTGCTCGTTTTTGAGAAATAAGCTTTTGAAAATTTGCGGGAAAAAATATCTTTTGATTTTTCATAGATTTTCTTTTAGTATTTTATGTCTATAAAAACCCAAGAAGAAATGACAAGAATTAAAAACAAAAATACTTCTCAGATTGGAAAAGTGTGTTTTATGAAATTAGAAAAGAAAGGTGGGGGTGACTGGGGAAAATATGAATACCATGAAACAGATAAAACTAGAGGAGTACGAAAATCTGAACAAAATGGCTGAACATGAGCAGCGAACATCTTTAAGCTAACATGTAATTTTCACTTACGTCCTCCAGCTCCAGCCGCTCCAAACAAAGCAGAGAGTACTGCCAGAAGAACTGGAAAGACAAGAACAAAACAGGACTGTATACTCGTTCTTAAATTGGTTCAGTATTTTCTTATTTAGGGCAAATCAAGGATATCAAATCAGTTTTATTGGTTTAAGTTCAACATTTCGCGGCTATTCTTAGAAATATAGTCTGGTGCGCTAGATTCCTTGATGTTGGAAATGTAACAAAAACATGATTTCGAGGGAGTAAGAATATTTGGCAGTACAAAAATCTAATTCTAACGGTATTGGGATGATTTTCAGATTTAATGCCTGCATTATTGCGAAACTTTTGTATCAAATTCGTTAGGAGTCAGATGGAGAGAAGCAAGGTATATAAATATATTGAGCGGGAGACAGTAAAAGTTCTTTATTCGTTCACACTGTTGAAATAAAAAGTTAGAACTGTACGATTTTGTATTTTTTGTGTTTAAAAAAGAAAGATCATCTGCACCATTTGATCTGTGTATGGTAAATTACAGATGCCAGAATAATATAAATCATCCTTAATCCATACGAATCAAATAATGTCGGTTTATTTTAAAACACCAAATCATTTCACAAAAATGTTTGCGGGGATCGAACTTATAACAGTTTATACATCTAGGACGAAGGCGAACAGGAATATACAAATACAGAACAACAGTCCTCTCGTCTAGCCCCGGTACTCAAAACAGGAAGTTTCACTCGTCGTATTCTAGATTAAACATATTCAGTATAGTTATATCACAATGCCAAATTATTTTTTCAGTCTTTATCAAGAACAAATGGCCGTGAAAGGAAACTGGAGGAAAACTAGACGATAGAATTTTACAATAAGATTTTCAAGATAGTTTAAAATTTAAGAAAGTTATTATTTCTTTAATGTTTTTAGATATTCAAATGATTATTTTATATATACATTTTTATATTTCTGAAAACAATGTTGCAAATTTTGTTATTTTTTTCCAAATAAAAATAAATCAAAGTTGTCAATCACGCTGAATGTGTGCAGTTAAAAAAAGATCAATGCAAAAAGGTAGTTCAGTACAAGGTAACAAGCAAGACATCTCTAACACCCAACTTTTGAATGTTTGCGATGAAGTTCTTCATAAAATTTTATTTTCTTTATCAAATACACACAAGATTAGTTTGAAGTATTTAGATGAACGGATCAAATTATACTTATATTTCTAAAGAACTATAATGATAACGTAATGATGTGTGATTTAAAAAAAAAAGGTATATTGAAGATTCTGACTTACTCAATAGTCCAATTATACCGCCAAAACCACCAAAACCTCCACCACCACCACCGCCGAATAGTCCTCCTCCAAATCCACCGCCGTAGCCTCCTCCTCGTCTTGCAATCACTGCTGGAATCACTCTATATCTACCGCCGCCCCCACTGTTGGTAGGAACCGGCACTGGGTAGTAGTATGGGTACACTAAAGTGCCACCAGTACTACTGTGCCCTGAACTGTATCCCTTTCCATACCCACTGTATCCCTTGCCATATGATCCACCGTATCCGCCACTACCATATGATCCACTGTATCCACCGTAGCCGGTACTGTACCCGCTGCCATAGGATGCGGCTGATCTGGTTCCCACAATAAAAACTGTCAAAAGTACAATGCTCAAGCAGAATTTCATCTTCCCTTTTATTACCATGCACATGTAATCTAGGCTAAAAGAGATATAGGAATTAGATTATTTGTTCATTTATTATAAAAATTGTTATTGACCTCCTGGTTAGAGAATTTTTAGCTGATTCTCGATAAATAAACACCAGGATGAAAATATGGAAAATAAATCCAATAAGTCAAAATTCAGATTTAGGAAAAACCACCGAAAATCAGACAGAAATTCTTAAAAAAATAAGTATCTGCATTAACGCCAAGAAAATAGTGCTTTGTACACATTCTAAAAAGGCTTTGACTCACTACGGAGCATAGGTTTACAATATAAGCTATATAATGCTTATATATAAATGGAAATTGTTTTGCTGGTAAAGATATTAATAAACGTATCGCTTTTTTACACAGATAGTAATAAATTTGACATAACATCCAACTTGTATTTTCCTCACGTTAATTGATGACACAGTATTTAATCGTTGGACATTGTTGATGACGTCTCGCGTTGAGAATCCTGCATTCAGTAACTTTCATTACTGCGAACTTTCATTAGAGAGGCATCGTCTTCTTGCATGTATTTTTTGTTTAGTTTATTAAGTGCTAATATACTCGCTAGTCAGATCGGATTAATATCTGTTTGATTTTTATAGATCGTGTGTTATTGTTTTTGTTATCTTTGATTTCTTCCTTTTACCACTCGTCGGGTGTTGGGAATCACATTGAACTCGTTAAACTCCACCACATGTCTCATGTGTCTGTCCTAAGTCAGGAATTTGGTCATAGAGTTTTCTTTGTGTTATATTTTTTTACATGTACATTTTTATAATAATCAGGTAAGAACTTATTTTATTTTACTTCAACACGATTTTGTATTTTGCGCGATTTAGAGCTTTTCACAAGGAGTGGTAAATTTCCTCTGTTTTTCTTGTGGTTGAAGTGCCGTCTCTCTTATATTTACCCCATATCTTTTCATTTTCATATCTTCTTAAAAACCATTGCTCATGTAAATATTAATACTTTCACATAACATCATTTAAAATAGATAAAATGGGAAAGGACAAGGAGAGTTAATGAGCCGTACTTTATATTCAAAAATATTTGAAAGTATTGATAAATTGACTAAAATAAAACAAATAAAACGAAAAATTTGGTTTTTCCAAAATTAATTATGTTTCATTAAAATATTAAATCGACCTTGCTGTTTCATCAAAAGTAATGGTAGCCTTGTCGATGGCACTTTAGATTTGACAAAAATCACAGAAAGGATTTTTTTTCCAACTGGGAAGGTTAACTACCATAAGAAACCTAAAAAAAGTTAAATAATTAAAAGACTACACAACGAAAGTATAAATAAAGAGACGGTTTATTTAAGTAAAATTTTGGGAAGATTTTCCTGGTTTATTTATGTTAAAATTAAACAAATGAAATGTGGTTGCTTTCGATACATAAATAAATAGGTGAGACTCTCCCGTGCATTGCGGACAAGTTGATCCTTAATTAAAATGTTCTTTTTATTTTTATCAAAGTTTGCTAACTTTCCCCCAAAAAAATAAAAAAATAAAAATAAATAAATAAATAAATAAATAAATAAATAAATAAATAAAACAAAACAAACAATAAAACTCCAAGTTGAATGAAGATAATACTTCACCAAAAGAAAATGGGTAAAAATAAAAATAAAACCAAAAATTTAATACTCTATATTTGACAAACTTTAAAAAGTTAGAAATTCTTTATTAAAATTTGCATTTACTTTGTACTTAAAACGACCTAAATCTTAAAGCCTATGTTAAATTCGCTTACACCAGTTTTAAATATTTTTTCTCAGTAATATTCTAGAATATTCCAACTTAAACTGGTATGTATTAACAATTAGAAATTTAGGTAAACGACAACGATTGTAAAATACTGATTTACCAATGTCGAAAAGTTATGGATATTTGATTATGCTGGACATATGTTTCATTGAGGAACCTTTCATCAGCATTATTTACACAAAAATATATTAAAGCCATTTTAGCTGATCTTTTTAGCTAGATGGCTATAAAGAATCAGGGTCGTTAGCTGACTTCGCTGATTGTATTATCCCCAAAAAACTCTATATTTGTATAATTTTTTTTATTAATTCTTGACTTATTTTTTGGTAATTTTTCGCTAATAACAGTTAATCATTGAATACAAAAATTAAAAATGATTGATTTGTAAAAAAAAAGTTTTTGGAGGAAAATGTCAAGGAATCGATATTAACCTGGACATAAAATAAAATCTGTAGAGTTCGCCACAACACCAGTTGCAAAGCTGAATGCGGAATAAATGTAGTCTATGGAAATCACTTATGGGAAACTTTAATTATAAATAATGAAAAACTGACACCCTTATGATGAATGATTTTGATTTCTTGTTAAGGCACGTATCGTTCGATTATGATGTTGAAGAGGGGGAACTGTAATGTGTCTTAAAATCCTGCCCTGTGAAAAAATTTGTCTCGACATATAACACTTTTAAAAGATAAGTTTGCTTACAATTTATATTGCATAAACAGCATTAAACCATTTTCTCGTTTTCTCGCAGGAAAAATAAATATGACATTGACACAAATCCAAGTCTCTTAAAGTCAAATGGTAGGTTGTACTTATTATACAAATCCATTATTAGGTGAATAATTACGAAGACAAAATGTCACAGACAAATAAAAGAAAAAGCACTTGATGATTAATTTTCTTACCTGAATATTTTGATTTTTTCACATAATTTTGAAAAAAATTTGAGATTTCTACATTTGAACAGCTTCACCTCGGTCAGAATGATTAGCGTGTTCGCCTCGAGTGGGGAAGGTCGTGGGTTTGATGCCCCGCCGGGTCAACCGAAAGACATTGAAATTGGTATTTGCTGCTTCTCCGCTAAGCACACAGAATTAAGGAGTAAGAGTAAAGACCAATCGGTCCAGAGTTAGAATAATGTGTCTGAGTAAAATGGCATGTCTTCCTGTGGACTGTTGCTTTGGTGAGCTAGCATGTTAAAAATCTAGCTCAGCGTGTCGGTCTATTACAACGCATGGTTTATTCATAATCACTCATGAATATGCATTCGTCCTTAATATGCATGGAATATTTTCCGCTGGACATTAGTATAAACGTTTCTGTATTTTTTAAAATGTTGGTACAAAAATTATAAAACAATGTTTTTCCTAGTAATTCTCCTGTATCTTTCAACTTTCTAGGTTTATTTATTTTCTGTTTTTCTTATCAAATACAATAGTTATATGCTGGTCTTAGCTTTATAGAAATGGGAGATGCGGTATGAAAAGAAATTAATTACAAACATCTATCTGTTACCTCTAGCTCTCCTTCTATGACAAATCTACCGTAAGGCAGGCTGGAAAAGGTCCCGGATAGAAATGTAATGACAGTTCAAATGTAATAATAATGGGTCAATTAGATTAACTATGTTAAACAAGAACACATCATGGCTTTATTTCATCTCATATCATATTTAATGGAAAACCCAAGAGGTAAAATGCAAAAAAAAAACCCCAAAACAATAAATCTTGTAACTCACAGAAACGGTGGTGCCAGTCAGTAGTGGTTGTTTCAAGCGCACAAACTATTTCTAAACCAAGATTCTTAAATAATCGTCGAAAACCGCCCTTTGAACCAATCAGGCATTACTATGTACTTTCAAAGTAACGTGTTTTACGTAATTAAGATGTCTTCATGTATACAGTTGATCAGGAAGATAGAAATATATCTTAGAGCCCAATGCATTTTCAGTTACTTTCCACATTTACCATCACGATTAACCCAAGTTGTAACACATAAATGTAAGCCAAAATTATGTAGATACACCATTTTATGGAAAATTCCTATAGTCAAAGAACTCGCCGACCCGTTAAACAAACGGTACAGAGAAAGGGATCACATGGGTTGTAAATAATTCCTTATACAACAGACTGACAGTGGTAGATAAGGGCTGTGCATCATATGTAAATCACTTGTTTTATTGCAATATAGAACATCAAATGAAATTTACCACGGCTTTAATGAAAATTCAGCTAGAGTTCACGAAGGAGATATATTTATACAATTTTGCATCTTGTGCTGAATTTTCAAAGAAAACATCAGTGAACCTGTAAAAGGAGATAAAGTCAGTACAAGATACAATATTTTCTTTAATTCTTTTTTGTCGGTAATTTGATTTAAAAAATTTATTCTCGAGCTGCAAATGCCACATTTTACAATATTTAACAACAAGATTTATTATTTTTTTTTAAAGAAAGAATATGGAATATATGCAAGATGACACGATCACCATCTTATATGTTTATAGCAAAATAGTTAAAAGTCAAATTTAACCGCGTGTAAAGCAGTTCAACGTATGAAAAACTAGACGTCGTTCGGTTTTTTGATGACGTCGGATCTTTTTTAGTTGATAAATGAAGACAAAGGTTTGATAACGGGACATTGTCTTTCACAACAGCCAAAGGTTTTTCATTTGTCCGTAACCTGCACATGATTTTTCTGCGAATTGTCCATGTTCTCGCCACGATATGGCTGAAATACTGCCGACGTGGCGAAAAACACCTATCAATCAATCAAATCAATTATATTCTACCGCTGGTTTACCTGTTTTCCTCTAAAATTACTTTCTTAATAATTTCTTTCTCAAGCAAAACGACTACACTGATATGAAAAAAAGACAACATACCATATCAAGGATTGTATTATTTTTAACTCTAAAAGGTAAACATCACTGAGGTAACATTGCAAATCAGTGACGAACAGATTATCATTGGTCATCATTCTTCGATCTCTCAAATCAATATTGGTCCGTGGACTAGGTAGGTCTACCATGCACCCCCCAGGACTCATCCTCACCAACTCAACTTTGTTTAATTCGTATTTACGCCCTTTTTCATATTTTAAATCTTATCAATCATAATATTGGGATGCTTTTAGGTATTTCTGTGTATATTGTACCCCACCATGTTTTTGCCTATTTTCGTTTTACGGGTAATTTAAAGTTTACGGACATGTTATGACAGGTAAACATACATTAAACCAAACAAATAAGAAACTGTTGGAAAGACATCTGTATGAGCTTTTCAAAACACGTCTTCTTTTTCTATTGACTATCAAAACAGTTATAGCAAAAATTTTAGCCCTAACCTCACTTAAATTTCAGGGAAACCCGAATATTTTTCCATTCAACTATTATACTGAAGTCTCTATGATACATTACTTGTAGATAATTTAATAAATGATAGGAGATTTTTGAATTAAATAATCCCTATGTTGTTAATTTCTTTTATTTTGATACCAAAAATCATGAAAAACCAGGATTTTCAAAATTTCGGATTTTTTTAGTCTTTCTCCATTTTCGCAATGCAGCGAATTAATTATTTTTTTGAAACAATAAACGCGATTTATTTGAATTGTGCTATATATTAGGCATCTTATAAGCCCAAGAAACCAATGCTAAAATGTTGCTCTACCCAAATTTTATGAAAATTTTACCCCTACCACTAGAAAATTTAATCATATCTATTCAAATAGCAGTAATGTATATCAAAGAAGCCTAGTATATGTCTTTAAATAGTGTCAATTGCTAGAAAATGATTAAATGAAATAAAATAGTTGCATTAACAGATATAACAGTCCAGATTTCCTCTTAATTTTTCGAAAAATTAATAAGTAAATCATAAATAAAAAAGGATTTTTCTACCTGCAACATGCCTATCTGTCGAATTTTTATGATTGTTTTGAATGCAAACATAATTCACAGGTAAATTGCTAGCAGATCAAAGGATATTTTCATTTGAGGAATATAACCATGGCCGAGTCACTGGATGTTTTTACCTTCACTTGCCAACCCAAGGACTTTTGATCGTCATACACAACGATGGAATGCTCCATGTGGATATGTGGAAGCTTTTTTTTAAAATGCCTTAGCCACACATCCAGTAGACCATATATCTAAAATGAACTGTAGTGTAGATTTGGGAATCTGCAGTTGAATATAAAATTAGGAGATGTGCCATGTTGTCCAAGAGACAGCCACTCACCATACCACAGTAGAATTTAAACTTCTACAGGTCCCATGAAAGCTTTCATTGGACTAATACAGGTGATGTATTGTTATCAAGACAATACCAACTGCAATTCCCTCTTCACAAACATTGACTATGAGACAGTGAAACAGGTGAATTATTTAAATGCTCCCATCAGATAGCCCAGACTGCCCTTTTAATCCGTGACAAATACATATATCTAAATAAATGTATATTCTTTAGGCATATTAGGTATGTGCTTTTCAGTTGCAAGTCAGATTTTGTGAATATTTTCATTGGTTAAAATTTATATTATAAGTTGCATGGGTATAAAGTCTGAGAATGTAGTTGCATCAGCAACCCTAGACGAATGACTCCCTGATATTAAGAGGGATTAATCAACACCAAAAAAATGAATGTAAAGATATTTATATTTTTAGACTGGACATACTATTGCATAAGAGTAGAGAAGTACAAGGTGCGCCGCAAAATTTTAAAATCGAAGCTGAAAAAATTTCAAATTACCCCCTCCTTTTCCCAGTTTATCAAGCTCTGAATCTGCCATTGTTTCACAATATGGTAAGTTGAAATTTGGATCATTCTTATGTCATATGATTTGGTTTTACCTGTCTAAATTTGATGAACTGAAAATATGAAAAGGTTTCGAAACGTATTGCACTTAATAGTTTCACATGCTGCTTGATTTGGCATCCTCTTTTGATTTATTTGGATTTGAGCAATATTTGTTTGGATCTGGATCTTCCTATCTGTTGGTTCTAATGTTACTTATGAAAATTCACTCATTGAAATGTACATAGCAAATTAAAATTTTACAATATCTTTTAATATGGTAAACTTAACTCCATACTCGTTTTTTTTATTTTCATCAAAAATATAGGGTGATATGATCATATTTTCGGTAACGACCATTTAATATCAAATGTTTTTGCTTATTAGTTTGTCATTGTATTTTAACAGGACTTTAAACGTTTTGACATGGAGAACTGCTGACGATTTGTCAATCAACAACATAACCTTACAGTACATGAATCAAGTATAATGCGGGTTTTTAGTACATTTATTGCTACCCTTCTATTACATACTTCCTCTGTACTGTAAGTCCCAATGGCGCGTTCTCAGCCCAAAGTCAGTGATGGTGTCCTATCACGCTTCATTGCACGAAATCAGTTCTTCAATAATAATTATCTAAAACATTTAAAAACATGTATTTGCTGCTGATGAAAGGTTACTATTTGAAATAGGTATACAGCATAATAAAATTAACAACTATAGTAAGATAACATAAGTAATCATATACAAAAGGGAGGGTATGGGGTAAATGTAAAGGAAACGTACTCCATCTCTGTATGAAACGGAGGAAATTGTTAAGTCGTTTCAAGGCTTTCTGCAAGGATGAAATCCCACTCCTTTCGACGAGGTCTAGATCGCTCCATCAACAATTAAATCGTGTATAAGTAATATACCAATCTTGCCTCACAATTATCCATATAAACACAAATAAGAGAAATTAAAGAACCAAGCAATGACAAATCTGTCTTGCGACACACATATTACCAGTTGTGTGGTTGAACATGTTTTTCTGGGACTAAATAGTCCGTTCTAATTTCGTAAAAATACCAGAAATACATAAGAATCTTCTTAACCCTTTCATTAATTTGCATTAATTGTTTTTGTTCAGATGTATGCTTCAAAGATCGAAATGGATTTTTTCCCTAAAATGCTATGGATTAAGATAAAACAGGCTTGTTAATTTCTCTGCCTGAAGTTGTAAGTTCCTTTCCCTTTACTAACACCGGATTTGACAATCGACAATGTGGTGGGTTTTTACCGTGTTTGTAAAGGGGTAAATTAAAAAAAGTTAATTTAAGGTAGATAGAATGAAAATCGTCTTTTTATCGACAATCTTCAACCAATATTCCTGAAATAATAACAATTGAAATTCTGACCGGACTTTCAACATGACGACCCCAACCACTACTGACGAATTTTTAATCAGAAATGACCATGCAGTGCAAAATGTAATACGTATTTGATATTTATGTATTACTACAACTGGGTTATGTCACTACTGGTAGACTGCTTGTACCCGAGGGGAATTTCAGCTCATTAGCAAGACCTTAATGTTATTGAATGCTTCATTTCCAAAAAATTTATAAATGTTTCCTTCAAAACAGACCCTTCGTTCTGATTCAGAGGTAACCTTTGTTTTTTGTAAATTGTTTTTGGTTGAGATGTTTGTACTTATTAACTCATCATTGTATTTTTCATCGAACATATTGAACAAAACAATGAGAGCGAATTGTCAATAGAGACAATGACTTTAAATAAATACTGTCTTCGTTTTGTACATCGAATTTAAAAACAAAGTGTTGTATCGTATACGATTGGGTTTTAAGGTTTGTTATGATGTCGTCCAAGATCGGAGAGGGTTTGCATTTACAAACATGTTTACTTTACGTGCATTTACCAAGCTGGGAACCACTTAACAGGTGGATGTCATGGTTGTGTGTTTTATTTTTACTCGTTTTACATTATTATCTTAATCGGCCGGTTATTGCAACATTATTGTTTCACATTTTATTTATGGGCCATTTACAGTTTGCCATACAGTTTAGACAATAATACAACATATCATATTTCTATAAATCTTATGGTCGCTATCATGAATTGATTGATGCCTCTCATCTCAAATGGTTTTCGATCCATAATTCAACATTGACTTGACCACCTCTTCTGGGATTGATGATAACCCGGATTAGAGTTAAAGGATTCCATGACGTGTGAATCGCAAAATATAGGGGATACTTTCCCTTCTAGAGCACCTGATCCTACTGTTGTTTTGTAAAGAAGTTCTTGAAGTCCAAGCATTTGTTGTTTTTGTTCTCATTTTGTTTTTTTTTTGGTTGGATTCTTGTCTCTTTTGATTATGCAATTTTGATCTCTCACATGGGTATTCTACACTGGACTTATATTTTAAGGTATATAAGAAGCCATTCAAATTTTTCATGATTTTATCGAACTACATAACGTAAGAATGGTTGGTTTCTTTTATGCCGTAACATCCATTTATTGAAATTAATTTAATTTATAATTGTATTGGTATTATCTCATTATCGATTTTAAACACGATAATAAATGGAAATTAATACAATAAAAACTAGTCGAATCAACCACGCTGCATATCCCCGCGCTACTATACTCTGGTGTTTAATAGTATAATGTGAATGTGAATATTTAGAAACAACATGTAATTTAAAAAATGAGGGATGTGCTGACCCCTGGGAATGTCCATGGAGACTAAGAATATTTATGGTAAAGGGGTGGGGATTTAAACAGTTTTCAGATACTTTCTAATTTTTAGAATAAGGAGGTGGAGCAGACCCCGGGGATAATCATGAACCCGACTTGGTTAAGGGATGGGAATCTGAATGGTTTTTGAGATAATATGTAATTCCCAGAATAGGGGGGTTGGAGCAGACCCTGGGGATACTCATGACTCATGCACATTGCTTTATCATTCCGACTTCGAATATATATGGTTAAGCGGTGGGGATCTGAATGGTTTTTGAGATAATTTGTAATTCCCAGAATAAGAAGGGTGGGGTTGACCCTCGAGGATTCCCATGGAACTTGACTTTTCATGCTGACTTTGAATATCCATGGTTTAGATGTAGGGATCTGAATGGTTTTTGAGATAATTTGTAATTGGTGGTGCTGACCCCTGGGGATGCAAATGGAGCATGACTTTTCATGCCGACTTAAATGATTTAGGGGTGGGGATCTAAAGAGTTTTTGAGACAATTTGTGTTTTTCAAAATAAAGGCGGCGGGGCCAGCCAAGGGGTTGACCATACAACTAACAGTTAATATTATATATGGTTTATGGTTGAGGATCTTAACTGGTATTGACAATGTCATAATGTACCCTTTAGCTTCTGTGTATCCTGCCTCCGGGGGAAATATAAAAATTCAGAAATCTTTGGCACAGTCCCCACAATTGTGTTATCAATGTTCCTATATCTGATGGTTCCTGAGATTATCCTTGACATTTATATCTGACGTTTCCTGAGATTATCCTTGACATTAACGACATACGTACGTACGATGACAAAGAGCAAAACATAATCCCTGCGCTATCGCTAGCGCGGGTGTAATAAATATCCACAAAAAACAAAACTGCCCAAATACACTGTTTTGTTCGATATTAAAAATTAAAAAAAGCACAGTTGTAATTTAAAAAAATTGATGGCAGATAAATTTCGTGGGTTGATTGTTATGCCTACACTGGTTAGGGCTATGTTAAATAAGTAGTATATCTTTTTATAAGAGAAGATTTAATTAGCCCAAAGTGTTTGATCATTCCACTATTTTAGCATAATGCTTAAGATTTGATCATACACAGCTATACTTAAGCGTCGCTGTGACCTCAGAACAAGTATAAAATTTGGTATTATGGAGCAAATTTTGAATTTACTCAACTTAAACACCTTTGCGAACCAGGAAGATATTCTAGGGAAAAAAGAAAGTTAACTGTTTAAAACTTGAGATGGAAATATTTTGTTCCGTTTGTTTATTTATTAAAATATAAAATTACGGAATGTTGAATAAATATGGAGAATTTTGTATTCTTTTTGTATATTTCAAGGAGTAAACACTCATCAGTAGCATCAGAACTAAAACATGGGAGGTCCAAGATCCAAACAAAGCAAAAGAAGCTCTCAAATTCAAACAAATCGAAATCGGAAGCCAAATCCAACAGGACTGCTAAGTGCAATACTTTTCTGGGCCTTTCCGTATTTTCAGTGCTTTAGAATTTAAACATATGGAAAATTAATTGATAACATTAAAAACAAAAAGTTGCAAGTTTTTTTCTTCAAAGTTTGCAGCGCACGTGGAATCCACATGTATGCACTGCCACCAATTTTTTTTCTGTTATTAAGCAATGAAGAATAAACAAAACTCTATTAATTAAAGCTTATTCGATTATTCCTGTACTCCTAACAACACTGTTAGCAATATATATTTCAATATAGTTTTTAATAATTGAATAAAAGAATAGATAACTGGTAAAAGTGTATGTAAGAGAATTTCAGCATTTCTGATTCAAATTATTAGTGTTCGAGCTGATTTTCAGTAAATATGTTAACATTGAAGCTTAAAGAGATACAAAGTCGCCTATATCTTCACACAAAATATATTTGACTGAAGAAAAAGGAAACTATTTTCCTAGTTAGATAGTCCAGTTCTGTTAAAATTACCAAAAGGTTTTACAAAGAAGTAAATAAGACAGTATATGAAGATGCAGAACAAAATATTTTTAAACTGTTAAACGTAAACCTGCATAGGTTTTGTACAGTTTCAAACCGGTGTTTAAACAGTTTTATCCAAATTCTCTTCTACCTAAAATAGTATAATATTATATTACATGGAGATGTTTACGTGTTTCCTAATGATCGATGTCATCGCAACTGTGTACCTGTCAGTCATAAATCATGTCATCATTACTAACAGTCGACTGATTTCACTGACTCCATCAAAGGAAGTTTGTTTCTTTAGAACATCAGATGTTTTGTTAAATGTTGAAGATGCATTGAACTAACGAGATACCAAGACATATATTTTTCATTAAAAGCTATTGCATTTAAGGAAAAGGCACTTTCCGTTTTTATTTATTTAAAACATTATATCAATCTAAAAATGAATACATGTTATTGTTTTTCTGGATATTTATTTTCATAGTTTGTCAAAATGTGATTTTGTAAGATAATTATGCACTTCTAATCTTAATCCGTGGGCTTGGTAGGTTTATCGTTAACCCCAACCAAGGAGTCGTCCTAACCAACCTTTTAAACTTTGTTTTTATGGCTGTTTCATATGGTAAATGTTAACAATCATAATATTAGGATGCTTTAAGTTTCACTATGCATTTTGTATACTACCTTGTAATTTTGTCTATTTTCGTTTTACGTTTTATTTAAAATTTACTTACATAAAATGACATGTAAACAAACAGTTAACCATACAAATACTGTGCTGTTGGAAAGATAAATGAAATAGCCTCTAAAAGCATGTTTTCTTTTTAAATTTTATTGATTATAAAAAAGTAAAAGAATCAGTTGTAGGTCTCCCATCATAAATTTCCGAAAACTTGATTCGTTTGTCTTTCAGCTATTATATTGAAGAATGTATGATGTTTTTACGCATTTGTGTATCCCATTTAAACAATTATAGAAGTTTATGAAATTTTATAACCCATATTTTTTTACTTTCTTTATTCTGAATTATGAAAAAACAGGATTTTTGATTTTTCACTTTTGTTTTCAGTTTTCTCCATTGTCTTAATGAAATGAATTAACAAGTTTTGTTTGAACAATTAACTTGGTTAATTGAAAAGTAATGTATTAATAAATGATCAAATAAGCCAAAGAAAAATATGCTTAAACGTTGTTCGCGTCAAAATTTTACCCCTTTCTGAGGAATTCGATTGCATCTATTTAAATATTAGCAATGAATTTCAAATAAATGTAACATGACAACACGGTCCCAGGTTAGGGAGGTTTGAGTACAAACAACAGGTTAGGGGGCTTTGAGTACAAACAAGCATGAAAACCCCCGCTACATATTAAATATGCTTTTTTAAGTCAGAAACCTGTAATCTAGTGGTTGTCGTTGTTTTAATGTTTAAGTATTACTTGTTTTACATATTATACGATAGTTGTTACATTCGAATACCAACACATTTTAGTGGTATTTTACAACTTGTCTTAGGGTGGTACTATTGAAACCAAAGGGCATCCTGTAGATGTTTGTAATTCATACGTTTTGGATGGTGTCTCTGGTCAATCATACCACATATCCGTTTTTATATATGTCCAAAATAGTGTCATTTGCCGAAAATGTATAAATGAAATATAACTAGTGCGTTAACAGATATATGAGTCCGGCTTTCATCTTGAATTTTAGAAAAATTGAAGATATAGGTTTTTTTCAAGATCTTACGCAAGTTATTTTTTATATTTTATTTGTTTTTTATAGTCAGGATTTTAAAATATCTCTTACATCACCAACTGACCAGGGTGTAACAAAATATGAATCAAGAAAAAACCTAATTAATTTCTGTTTTGAATTATAAATATATTACACGTTTCTCATTCAGAATTCACACTTTCTTTCCTTTTCTCATTCTGTGTATGTGCTTGGCAATAGTAAAACCTTTGGGTGACTTGCTTAAATGTGAAAAACTCAGTAGTTTGTGTACAATGATATATAAAAAAATTCAGTGTACAAATTAATGTCGAGGGGCCCAATATTGTTCATGGGCAACCAGTTTGTTATTTTTGGCTGCAATATGTTTCTCAACAAAGTAATATCTTCTGATTTTGTTCTCCAATTCAAAAATATTTGTAAGTTTTTTCTGTAGCTTACATTTATAGATTTATAGATTTATATAATTTTTTGTTATCAATAACAATAAGTTTAAGAAAAGGTTAAACAATTTCAACCAAATCATATATCTTTCAAAATCAGGAAAACTGTTTTTGAGTTTTTGACTAAAATTAGACCAAAAATGGTATGTAACGTTACAATAATAAATAAACGTTCAATTAATTCCTCTTCAAAAACAATATTTTGTGTTCTTGAGTTGAATACGACACAAAAAATGATGGTTGGAATTTGGGATTATGGGACTAGCCTTCAACTGCAACGCTAGTAGTTCTACTCCTATTATAAATAAGTAAGGAGAAAGGGGGTCACCTTGTCGACACCCTCGACCAAGATTAAAGAAGTGAGATATATCACCATTAGCATTATTTATTCTTTGAAGCAATTAGTATTGAAAGTTAACTAAATATATATCAATACAGCAATTTTTGCAATATTCTGAAATGAACAGACCAATCAGGTATCTCACTTCCTAATACAATTTCCCACTTGAAAAATTTTTTTTCACAAGGACTTTGGAAAATATCATGTACAATCTTCTAATAAGCAATTTCGGTGTTTTTATATGGTAAAAAGCTGTCTTCCACAACAAAATTTTCAAAACTGAAATTTTCTATAAATAGTTTTCAGTATACACTATATATTTAAGTATATTTGAAATAAGACTATATTTTTAAAGAAATTGTTGACAAAGTCTTCTCTTTTTCAACACTAAATGGTTAAAGATCAACAAGATTGAATAAGTATAACTATAAATATATATATAAATATAAGTATAACTATAGCCATAAATGCTTAATAAAACATCTCCCCAAAAAGGATTGGATACTTGCAATGCAACCTCCATTTTTTTCCTTTTGGAAAGGAAATATTCTTATGCCACCATAAATTTTCAAATTGAACATAAATATCTTTTGCAAGTATCCATCCAAGATTTCTACTTTTCTTTTTGTCCTATTGATTTTCAGATATGAACAAAAAAATTGTAGATCATCTTAAGCCCTCCATGTGTAGTATCACCAAAAAGAGTATTTCGTTTTATTCTACTTGAGGTCCCATTCCACGTGAATTTGAAAAACATTGTGTTAAGTTTATTTAACTTGGACTTGTTCAGATTAGGTAGAGAGGTCAAGAGATGCACTAATTTTGATAATGCTAATGATTGAACAGCAGTAAGTTTTCCAAGAAGTGTAAGTTTTCTATGTTGCAAATTTTTAGCGCAATAGAGACTTCTTTAATCTTTTTGGAAAAATTTATATCCATAATATTATTTAAATCAAGTGAAAAATGTAAACCAAATACTTTAAAATCTTAATGTGACCATTTTTAATTATAGTCTGGACATAAAAAGTGATCAGAGTATTTTTTTTTATCTCCCACCAAACTGCTCTCGTTTTTGATTTGTTGATCTTTAATGCTGATACTTTATAAAAGTTATCAAAGCACGGTAAGGTCTCTTTAAAAGAAACTTCACTCCCATCTAACATCAAAAATGTATCATCAGCATACTGACTAAGAAGGGGTTCTATGTCATTAATAATAACACAACGACTTTTGGGATTAGCCTTCAACTGCAACGCTAGTAGTTCTACTCCTATTATAAATAAGTAAGGAGAAAGGGGGTCACCTTGTCGACACCTTCGACCAAGATTAAAGAAGTGAGATATATCACCATTATTAATAACACAGCTTTTGCTTAAGAGTAGAAAATCTCTAACCACTTACAGACTGATGGACCAAAATGAAAACTTAATAGAGCCTTTTTCAAGAATTCCCACCCAGTGGAATCAAATGCCTTCTCGAAATCTACTACTAATAATAACAATGTCATATTTTTGAATTCTAAAAAATGCATAAGATCATAGAGCAGCTTCGTATTTTCTCCCATAAATCTGTCCATCATAAACCCTTTCTGAGATTCACTTATAATATAAAGTAATAATGGCTTTATTCTATTGGCTATAACTGATGAAGCTATTTTAGTATTAGTGTTAAGAAGACAGATTGGTCGACAGTTACTTAGATAACGACAATCTTTACCCTATTGGGTATGCATGTGATAATTCTCTGATAATGAAATTCAGAAAAGTTACCACACTCATAGCCAAAGTGTAAAGATCGAAAAAAATGGAACAATTTGTTTCTAAAAGAATTTGTAAAAATCCGCAGTGAATCCATCCTATCCTGGGCCATTTTCCATAGATTTTAATGCCCCCCCCCCCCAACACACATTCTCTAAAAGTCAAATTACCTTTACACATATCTCTTTGTTACTCGGTTAATTAAATATCATGGTTAAAAATTGTTTTGAACATTATCTAAATTTCTAGAAGAATATTAAGTCTGGTAGAGTTTAACCTACTCTTGTTAAATCCAAAACTTATTAGACAAATGGGCTCACTTTTCATCAATAAATTTATGAATAGTTTTGTGGATATAATTTTTCTTCAAAAAATTTACAAAAGACTCAGCACACAACTCACCATTTTAATGCCAGTTTGCTCTAGACTTTAGTATTTAGTCATTCACAAATTTACTCTATGTTCTTCAAGCTCTGATTTCATATTCAATGAGGTAAATGTCTGGAGTCAGATTCATAACATTTTCTAAATTTTGAATTTACTGTTAAAGATTTTTCATGACCTCTTGATCTTTTCTATATTTTTATACTGTTAGAAATAGATACACTTCTGATTTTCATCATTAATATTTTGAAAAAAAATAATTGCTCATTGCACGACAAATTAACTTCAAGAAAATTTTCTAAATCGCCACCAGAATAATACTCAGAAACTGATTCTGTGATGCAGTTTTTGATAAGTTCTATTTATTAAGTATCTCGTTATAATTGTTAAATAAATTTCCAGTAACCCTCTACCTCATTTAGCCAAACAATGTGAAAAAGTAAAAATAATAGCGGGGTGATCTGACTTGTACCCAGGGATAATTTTTGTATATCTTCTGAAACCAGAAAATAATCAAGACGTCCTTGCTTTATTACAGAGCACTGTCGCCAAGTGTACTTTCTTGCATCTGTAAAACAAATTCTCTAGACTAAGTGATCAACCAAACCATATGATTCAATTTTCTCTTCAAACTTGTTCTTTGTCTAAGGATTTCTTAAATATGTAATATTATAAGTGTCAATACTAAATTCCAATCACAACATAAAGAATGCTGTTATTAGAAAAAATATTTGGGAAAATTTCACTAAAGAATTCTGGATTATCTGAGTTACTGCCATAAAGACACACACTAATAATCTTGTTCTCAAAAAAGCTCAAGTCTAATAAAAGATAACGCCCATTCTCATCACATATAGATTGATGAACTTTGAAATAATACCAAAGTCTAAACATAATACTAACACCTTCACCTCTATTACTACAGTGGTTGAAATATCATTTATACCCCTATTCATCTTCCCACTGTTTTTCTATATTTACTGAACTATGGGTTTCAGGAAAACAAACTATAGATGTACCCTATTCCTTTTACTCAATTAAAACATCAATACTCTTTTTGGGATTCGAAGATAACCCTCCTCACATTCATAGATAACACAGTTATGTTATTTGTCATAAATAAATATAACAACTGTGAAAAAGTCATACAGTTTAAAAAAAAATAAAAAAATAATAAAAAATACAAAAACATAATCACATATACACACACATATAAAATAAAAGATGTCGCATGGTGAATATCATTTGGACAATGTTGTAAAGCTATTTCAGTTAATAGGCAAATGAAATAATTATTGAGGAAAAAAACCAAATAAATCTAGATTCATATATATACCTACATAAAATTCATAGTTTTTTTCCTCAATCGTTAAAAGTTTATTATTAAAGACAATAAATGATTAAAATCTTTTTGTTTGAGGTTTATTTTGTCGTCAATAACAACATCACAGCATTTAAAATACATGCAAACTTTACAAAAATATATTTAACTTTTTAATCTCTTAGGTCATTAAATTCGATAGTACAACATGAAGGGAATTGTTTTAGATACAACAACTTACTAGGAAAAAATATCTAAAAAACAAAAATTTAGAGGTCTTTCCCTTTGAATAACAATCAATTTAGAATATAAAAGTTACAAAAACTACCATGACTATTTAATAATTTTTGGTATATGTTTATATTGTCAAAACATGTATGTATTACTAAAAGTCATAAAAAGATAATTAATTCTTCCTACCTTTTTGTTTTAGACTTTCTAAAATATTTTCAAAAGTGTCAAATTTATATCGTGTCCTATACACACCGTCATTGTAAAACCAGACACATTCGAAATGCTTGCTTTTTTGAAGTCGTGCCATTAATCTCACATTACGGTGGGTAATGTCTTCATAGAATTTAATGTCATTTTTTAGTTCTTTTCTTTTTCTCATGATCCTACTCTTGACCTCTGCATTCTTCACTTTAACTATTACCGGCTTACTGTAGCCTTCTATCTATTGGTTGTGTCTCCTCTGGTTTTACAGTTATCTGGTCATTTTTCACCAGATTAATAAAGTCATCACAAAGGTTCTCATCTGTCTTTTCTTCATAGTTAAAAACTCTAATGTTGTGTTTCCTTGAATACTGCTCATTATACTTTGCTAACCTTAATGCCTCTACTGATCTCCTTTCTGAATCTGTCACTCTCTCCTCTAACGATTCAAAAGTAGTAGTTCTATCTTTAGCTTGTATTCTCATATTCCATTGTTAGGCCATCTATTTTGTCATTAAGTTTTCAGTTCTAATATGCAAGTCGCCTTTCAAATCTTTTCGGTTTTTCTATTTCCTAAAATACTGTAATTATTGCATAAATGCTTTCAAAAATGACGTTTTAGGAATAATATTTACTTTTTATTGTGTTTCAAATCGATTTAGTGATAAAAGTTACCAGTTATCTCCTGTTTCCTGTTAGACTATGAGTCCAATGAAAAGTTGGGCTTATAACATAATAACCCACGTTTTATATATCTAGAATATCGTTTTTATATTTGTTATTAGATATTTAATGTTATTTAGTATTAGTATGTTTTTTTTTTTGGGGGGGGGGATGTTTTTTTCACAAAGAAATTTGATTTTACAAAGTATAGGGATAATTCCAGCAATTTTTCCTTTTGTGCTATTTTGTACTGTAT
>JAULBM010303296.1:0-14628 GCA_032357055.1 Geukensia granosissima
CAAATTAAGATGAAACTGACAAAGTTATTTTAGATGAAAATATCTGTATGTGACTTTCCCGTAATTTTGCTTTGTAGGCCATAGTCGCAATTTTGAATATCTGGTAGGCGAAAGCTTGACAGATCTATCAAATGAAAAATTCTTAAACATAACAATCCAACTGTGCCACTAGTTTCTGAAGGAATACATTTAACTGTTTAAGCCAATATGACAACATTACTGGCTCTAATGGCTATGTTTCAATTATAAGAAATATACAATATACAAATGCACAAGTTCACCAATGTTGAATATGGTTACATTTTAAAGAGTAACCTATCACCATAGAATTTGAACCAAAACATGGGAAGTCCGATATCCAAAAGTAGAAAAAAAGTGAACGACTGGTAGAGAAGTATCAATGAAACATCTCTTCCCGGTTCGAATCAAGTCAGCTCAGTAGTTTCTGAAGAAAAGATTGGTATGTTAAATTAAACAGACGACGCGCTCTGGTCTTCCATGCCAGATAAACTGAAGAAAGGTAATGCAGGTGCTTTTTGATTATAAGAACTGACTACTAATATGTGCAACAGGTTCATGAAGATATAGAAATGTAACGTCAATACAATACCTTCAGGCATATTTGCAGGTGGTGGAGGGAGGTCTGTGACACTTTGGAAAGTAACGTCTTCTGTAACATTGTTTATAAAGAAAGCATCTATGGCTGCTGTTATTGGATAGTCGTTCTCAGTGGGATCTAGCATAAAATATTCATATTTTACTATTATGTTTAGTAATGATGCTAATTTTAGGAAAGTTATCAAACAAAAGATGAACGTATTTTTAACAATAGTATATAAACTGTAATAAAAATAGTAGTATGTAAGGTACATTCGTTCTCTGCTTATACTCCGGATATTGGACGACAGTAAAGAAAATCCTAGTGCTTGATTGGACAATTCTTATCTAATAAATTTGTGTAAAATATATTCGTCAATGACGCTTATTTTCACCAAAAAACAAAATGTTGCAAATAACTACAATAAAAGCCAAAAAGAAAAATTATTTCATACATTGACAAAGAAAACTCTTCATTTCTGTAGCTGCTCTATTTTCCCAATCGAAATTTTGGGTGGCAATCATTTGAACATATCGATGATCCTGCATTATGTTAGGCGCTCCATTGATCCACGCAGAAAATGTCAGTTGTCTCCCGTCATTCCATTGGTATGTTAATCCATCATTTGTTGCTAACCCAATCCAAAGGTCGTCAAATGTTCTACAAACACGATTTACACATATACTGGGTTATGTTAATTTATATAGCGACAATTAACCATAGAAGTAAAAAAACAGTTTTTCTTGAAAATGGAAATCAAGAAATCAATTAAAACTATATTCTCTTAAGCAAACGCCGGAAATAGCTTTGCAGTGATCCGATTCATAAATCTGGAGCATATTAGGAAACACAAATACGTAAACAAACACATAAATATATAAGAAAATCCATTATAAGTGTTTTATTTTCAAGAAAGACTCACATAAATGAACCCCATAATAAAATTGAATTGCAGTAAACAATTTAAATATTTTGTGGAAAGTTCAATCTACCCATGACTTGCATTTTGTTCTATTGCTGTCTTCGGACGGCTTTAACCAAATTATTTCGCAACTATTGCATCTTATTGTTTAAATTACGATGTCTTTTCCATCCAAGCCCTGATATAATTCCTTTTCTATTTCCAACCTAGTGCATTATGCGAATTTTTGTATATGATCTTATAGCATTGATGACACTCCTGCCAGAGGGTCATGGTAGATACATGAATGTGGAGTTTTGGGTAACCATCAACCGGTTCAACTCTACCACAACTATGTGTCTGTACCTAGTCTGACTATCCTGATTCTCTCTCAGTTTGGTGTGTACTTTGAAATCTTTATGTTATATGTTTTTCCTAGAGAGATTTGATTATGAGTACAAGCCAGGTCGCCATATGTCATATGCCCGTGACCCTTTTTTATCGCATTATAGATTAGTTTAATTCATCCATCATGTAGAGATTGCATCCACCTAATGTATTATGTTTTTTCATACTTCTGACTTGTGTACTAAACTTAGTGATGGTATGACGTTATTGTAACCACACCTTTGTAGGTCAAATCTGTTTGTACGTGTAAGACTTGGTCAGTTTCTAAGTAAATGCAAAAATTAGGAAATTTTATTTTTTTCACATCTCTGTGCTAAAGTATACATGTTTGTATGTCCGACATCTTTTATGAACAGTTTTACAGTCTAGCAGTTTTAATTGACTTGACTCAATGTCCATTGTCTAAGGCCTATGTTAGAGTCTCATTTAATTTGAAAAAAGACGTAAATTTTGTTTCTAAGCTTTTGCTTTCAGCTGTTGCCATTTTGCAAAACAAAACACTCCTAATACTGCAAATTACCACTTGTTAAAATACATTGCTGATTCAATTCGATTATGAACAATTAAATTTTCGTAATGTGCAGAACACGTGAATCAGTAAAATCACAGAAGGCTGTCACCAACACAGTTAAAGAGAATCTACCTAAAAGTCATCTAACTATTCAGATGGACTTTTCAGAAAATTTTATTTGCAATTCAGTAGATGATTTTCAAAGCACTTATTGGAATCTCGCTGCTGTAACATACCATCCTGTAGTTGTTCATTTTAATGACAGCTCAAACAAAAGGAAACACAGCAACTTCGTTTATGTTTCGGATGATCTCTGTCACAAATTTGGAATAGTTTATTCATTTACCAAAGACTTCATATATGTCCATTATAGAATACCCGTAAAGAAATCAGAAGTGTACAGTCCAAAGACACAAGACAAACTTGCAACAAACTAAACGATAAAACGAAAACAAAACGGTAAAAGGCTTGTAATGCACGAAATCATTCACAAAACAGGAGTTAAAACAGGTGCTAATCCGGGTTAACGACAATCAGAGAAGATTGATTGATTGAATGTTGCTTAACCTACGGTGGCAAATATTCAAGCACATTCAGGACGAAAGCATATTAATGAATGATGATGATGAACTCTGTACTAGACCGACACGCTGAGCCGGATTTTTAACGTGCTAGTTCACGAAAGCAACAGTCCGCAGGAAGACATGCCACTTATTCTGACTCTGGACCGACCAGTCTTTGATCTTACTCCTTAATGCTGCGTGCTAAGCGGAGAAGCAGCAAATACAAATTTTAATGTTTTTGGTTTGACTTTGCCGGGGATCGAACCCCCGACCTTCCGCACTCGAGGCGAGCACGCTAACCATTACACCACCGAGGCGGTACCTTGCATTGCAAAATCCTTAACTATTATGGCAAAGGACAAGGGTTGTAATTTATCATTTTTGGTCAAAGATTTTGCTTTAAATGTGCCAATTCTATAAAATTCCTTAATTTGATACAATTGTGTCGATTTTGATGCAGATCGCACAAAAACATACGAAATTTAAAGGTCTATATCAAGTTCGGTTTTAAAAAAATGTTACAATCTTGTTGAAAGAGTTAAATTTGCCCTTTTGTTTAGTCGATAAGATAAAATTATATGAGTATAAGTTATGAAATATTAAATATGAAAATGATAAGATATTATGAAATGCACGAGAGATTTCACTCCGATGACGAGGAAAACAGAACAAACTTACAAATCTATAGGTCTCCACGGTTACTTAACAGCTTTTTTAAAACACCTTGTTATGTCCTTGAAGCTAAAATTTGTGCAAAATATTAAACTTTAAGGAATAAGGCTGGTCTCAGCAATAAGGCCAATGGAATAAGGCTGGTCTCAACAACAAGGCCATTGGAATAAGGCTGGTCTCAACAATAAGGCCATTGGAATAAGAACAACAAAATAAGGAAAAAAATGTCCTTCTTTGAGATAACAGTAAAATATTATATAAAGAAAAACTTAACTGCCAATTTATGTAATTCTCTTAATAGATTTCATTTGTCGTCAAATGTCATTTCTATGTAAGCCTCCAATGTCTTGGATGTTATTTCTACCTCAACGCACCCCTATTCGTAATAAGCCTTGTTTGCGAGAAAGCGAGGGATGGACGGAACAGGAAGAAAATACAGCCATCTTATTGATCAACATCAACTGAGATAAGTAGCAGTGATATTATTATTATCTCGTGTGAAACCGCTATACATGGAATGTGGGTGGACCTTTTTCTCAACATCATAACAAATTATAAAATCAGTATTTTGTATCACAGATTACTATTAACCGTGTTTTAGTTTTTAATTAACGTAATTTTTGTATTCCTAGCAAATTATTACTTCAAGGATTTCTTTACCATTAATATTTTTAAACATTTACAAAATTCTATCATAAATATAAAGAAAAAAATTGTAAAAAGAACGGGCAGATCACATCCTAACTTAATAGATAATAAATATTTTTTGTTATGAGGTTAAATAAATGATATATTTATTATAATTAATTGATTTTTAATGGTGAAAAACAAAGAGTGAAAAATAGCAGCTTGGTTGAAAGTTTTATGTAATAATCATTTGATTACTTTTTTCACAGTGATTATTTATAAAAAAAATTATTTGGAAGATAAATCTCATTTTATGTTAAACAAATATTTTAAGAAAACGATCATGACGATATCTAAGAATTATTGTTTAAATCACAAGAGCAGAATGAAATCATTTAGTTATGAGTTGGTTTGGCAGGACTTTTGTTTATTTTATTTATCTATAGAGTAATGCAGACATAATGGCAACAAACTTTAATAAGGTAGGAGACATTTTGGGATAAAAACGTCTAATTAGGCAGTAGATATATTGGGAGTAGTCATTTTGGGCAGAAACGAAAAATAAACTTATCATTTTCAACAAATATGGCGGATCGTTTTAATAATTTAAAAATTGCTGGGAAAATGATGTTCCAAGTTCAATAAATAACATCCTTTCTACGGCTGTTATCTTAACAGGTGTTACAAACAATGTATGTACAGGGGTTATGGAGATTGTTTATTATAACAGGTCAGCAATTCTAATCCTACTGGACAAAACACCTTCATAAGAGAGACATATACATATGTCTATAATAACTTGTTGAATATTGTGAAGTTGATGTTAAAAATATTAAAATGACGACATTAAAATTTTTCTGGGTGGAATATTGTTTTAATATTATTGTTCTGAGATATCTTAATCATCCTTAGTTATTTAGGGTCATGCACTCCGGAAGTAATAACAATTATTGAAGCTGTTATCGGCAGGGTAAAAACGGAATACCATATCCTACTTTTTACAGAAACGTGGTAAATAAAGATCGAACATTCCACATGGTCCTTAAAAATCTTAATAGTCATATGCATTATATTTGTTTAATCCTTAAATATGATTTTATATATTTTTTACTAATAATGACTTTCGTGTTAATAGCTCTAAAGACTTAACTAAACTGTTTATATTTGTTATAACTTTTCTACTATTGTCTAAAGAATTTCACAATTCCATTTTTCTATGACTTCTAATGGCATTTAAATACTGAATACAAATGGACGTGTTTCATTGACAACGTAGTTTCCTGATCTGTTGATACTGTGTTTTCAACTAGCAGACAGCAACTGCGAGTATTCTATTGAGGACGATACTCTCGTTATATCAGTTTTAGTTTTATTTGTTGTTGAATTATAGTATCGATCTTAAGTGTGAAATCCATTTCAACCGATTTTTTGTCGTGTTTTTCATTGATTTTTTGTCACACTACTGTCTCAGGTTAGGGGGATGAGCGCTCAAAAACTGGTTTCACCCCGCCACATACTTAATGTGCCTGTCCCTAGCCAGGAACCCGTTTATACAGTCAATTATTGTTATTCATTCAACATGTTTATAATATATAAGGTCGTTTGTCGTATTTTATCAATAGTATTACATTTTGTATTTTTGAGATTTTTTACAGCTTGCTTCCGTAATGGTTTGGACTCCGGCTCATTATTGAAGGCCGCAATGAGACCTGAGAAATTTAATTTCGACTATCATTTGGTGGATGGCTTTCTCGTGGTCAATTATGCCACATCTCCTATTTTTTATATTTTATACTTAAATGATTCTTTTTCTCTTTTGTTTGTCACCTGGACCATGATATACGGCTTAAAATAAAATTTGACTTCATAACAAACGCGTTTAAGCTTGACGACAAGTGGTACTACTTGAGTGGACGAGTTTAAAAATAATGGTCTGACTATATGCCACATCTCCTATCAATATATACAGTGTAGTAAGTGACAGACGACAAGTACAACTGTTACAATATTTAGAGTTCTTAGTAGGAAAATTTAGACAAAACATTTACAATTTGCAATTGATAAAGTTAACAATATTTTTACACGGGTTCTATTTATATATTTTACCCATTGTTTAAACACAAATTCGTTTAGGGTCACGTCTGTTTAATCTTTGTCTCGTGCTTTTTTCTGAACAATAACGTCTTGTCTGATGCTGGCACGACAGCGGATTTTGGACGCACCTTTTCTCCAAAAATTTAGCACCAGGAGATGGTTATGCTTAAAAATAAAATAAAAAAAAGATAATCTTTTTGCCTGCAATTGTTTGAACTGGAAAAAGTTCACTGACTTCTGGGTGAATTATTGGTAATAACATTTAGGTCAATAAAGCTGATTGAATTATACAATCCTCTCAGAGAATGAGATAACACATGACGGAATTTCTCATGCAAAGATAATTTTAAAAAGAACGATTTTGCGGCTTGTAATGACAGATGCAACAGAAACAAGTTTAGCTTCAACTAATAGAATGTGTCAAGAAATACCAATGGATATTCGAGGAAAAGGGAAAATGTAAAAGTACTGACAAACTCCGGAGAACAACGAGGACAAGACCAAAACGACAAAAACACAACACTAAAAACTAAAAAACAAATGAACAAATAGACTGATGAAAGCCCGATGAAAGTCAAAAATTTTATATGTACTAAGATGATCTTATTTGGATTGAATTGCGTTATTTTTGCTTATATTTTGCGATTTGAAACTTAATTGAATCAAGAAATAACTTTGGAAAGGCGATTCATGCAGCAAAATTTTTTATTCCTAAATCACCGTATATCATTCTTGTGTTTGCGTACTTATCCCTTGAAAATATTTTAGAAGAACGAACTTGAATAGATTAACATTTTTAACAAATATGAAGAAGAGATATAGTACAGATATATGGTAGGAAGTATAGTGGCATTGTATAATTTTATGGTTAAAAGAGGCATGATGTAAATATGTGGCAAAGAAAATATGTGTGAAATACATGGTAAAAAGAAGAGATAAGCTACAGATATATAGTACGAAAAGAGATATACCATGTAGTATAAAATATGTTTAAGATATATGGCAGAATGAAATGATCTACGGAAAGCATCAAACAAGGTCGTTATGCTGTAGCTTTTTATTAGAAATATGTGCAAATAATTAAATAAAACACACGTTGACACAACAAATACATGAACCTAAATGTTAGCAATACAACAAATAAAGACTGCACAACGATTAACCATAGGCACTACGGCAATCAAAAAATGAAAATCATACAAAGATGTACCCAATTTATCTACAGAAATAAATAAATAAAAGTAAAAAAGAGGCACCGTCTGCAATAACTGATACTATTGTCCATAACTCATTTCATCGAAAATCCCAAGAGAAAATCGGTATTTAAATACAGTTCCCATAAAAAATGGATAGGAAGGGTCTGCACATCATAGTTCATATTTTATTTGTTTGTTTAAATGCTCCAACCGTAGGATCAAAAATAATAAGAAATATTTGTTCCATGTTTAAACAGGAAAACATTTAAGTGCTTTCTACGCACTTATGTATGAATTTTCTCCCTTGAAAACATTCTTCTGTAATGATTTCTTTAAAAAATTCTTTAAAAGGCAAAAAAGGTATATTGTTAAGAGAATAGTCTACACTGTGAAAAAATACCCGAGACTTCTTAAAGATAAACAATAAAAACACCAGAGACTTCTTAAAGATAAACAATAATATAGCTGTGAAAAAATACCCGAGACTTCTTAAAGATAAACAATAATATAGCTGTGAAAAAATACCCGAGACTTCTTAAAGATAAACAGAATTGTAAAGTCTATCTCTCTGTAATGAAAACATTTTACAACGATTTTACAATAATAATTGATCCGACACAAGTTATGTCTTTTGTTCATAGTGATTCTAAGTACAAATCATCTTGTCCATAACACTCATTTGAGAAAAAACTTTAGTCTTCTGAAAATAAATGTTTAAAAGAAATACAAAAACGTACAATAATGGAAAATCAAAATCTTGCATGTGCCACAGGATTTTTTTAAATTTTATATGAAATGATACTTAATACAGCAAGTCAGTCATGATTACAGAAACAATCTTGTATTCCATTACACTATCAAACAATTCTATATCATTTAAGAATGAATTTATTTCAGCGAATTGTCAAACTTGTCTGGCTTGATATTTATCAGACAATGTTTTTAAAAGATTGGCTGCATTTGTTAAAATTCTGAAGCACTAAAATACGGAAAGGCCTCGAAGAGTATTGCATTTAGGAGTTTCCCTGCCGTCGGATTTGGCTTCCGATTTGTTTGGATTTGTGTGCTTATTTACTATGTTTGAATCCTGGACTTGAAATGTACATATAGCAT
Organism: Geukensia granosissima; assembly: GCA_032357055.1. NCBI lineage: Eukaryota > Metazoa > Mollusca > Bivalvia > Mytilida > Mytilidae > Geukensia > Geukensia granosissima. Next base: position 8,684 of record JAULBM010303296.1, read on the forward strand.
ACATAAATTATATATATTATTCAACGTTGGTAATTTTGAATTTTCAACAATTTATGGCGTCTACACGTTTAAAATATATACATGTTTTACAAAAAGTAAAATTATTCTTGAAAGCTAAATAATTTTTGACCTTATATTATAATGAACAAAACAATACACATCGCAACCTTGAACATGAGATCATTGACTGATGAAAAATGACTTAAAAACATATTTGTACGGAAAGTAAACTCCACATTGCGGTTTATCAGAGGTTACTGACTTTCCGAACTGTTTGAAAAACATTTAGGAGGTTATTATGAACCATGGTGAAAATTGGCACTTTAGTCGCACAAAATGAATGCATTGTAGCATTGAGTTCTTAAAAAGTTTGCCATTGTTAATGTGCCTGTCCCAAGCCAGGAACCTGATTTCCAGTGGTTGTCGTTGTTTTATTAGTCATTTATTGTTATATGTTCACCATTTTTGCATTAGATAAGGTCGACTGTTGTGTTATATGTATAGTTTCACATTTTGTATTTCGAGACCTTTTACAGCTTCCGTTATGGTATGGGATCTGGTTCATTGTTGAAGGCCGTAATGGGACAGGTAGAAGTTTAAATTCTACTGTCATTTGGTGGGTAGCTGTCTCATGGACAATCATGCCACTTCTCCTATTTTTATATTGGTACTATTTCGAGCTTTTTTTCAAATCATTCAAACAGAAAGAAACTATAAAATTAAGATTTGTTCTTTGGAAGACACGTTCCCAATGTCTTAGCTATGATCAAGATCAAGTTCTTTCCAGTCTTTACTGCCTCGCGAAAATATTAGTCACCATAAGACAAAATATAACGTGATCAAAAGATGTTCACTACACCAAGTTAAAAGAAGAAGAAAAAAAAGAAATATAAAATAGAACTGAGGCATAGCTTTTAGATTTCATAGATCACAAGTGAAAACAGATTATGAATGTAAAATTATAAAAGTCGTCTTTCAGAAAACATTTATGTGAGTACTGGGTGTTAACGGTACCACAAAGAATGGATTGACGACAGCATATTAAATACAATCGAAAAGAGGACTGAAAAGCTGAAAAGAGACGTCGATGCAAACAGTCAAGCAGTTTTTTTTTTTTTAGAAAAATACAGGGTGAAAATCCAGCTAAAGACGATGAAGTAAAATATAAACTAGAATAGAACAGAGGAAATACTAACCTTGACAATGACGCAGAGTCAGCTGCGCTTCTGAGCGACCTTAGTATATTTTATGGAATAAAAAAAGCTGAGTTGTGAACACCTAAATACAGATTAATTATCTCTAATTGTTATCATAACACGTTGCATTATGGTAACAATGGCATTCAGTGAGTGTTATGTGTTTTAACGTTATCAAAAATATCAAAAACTCCACCGACCCTCAATTGTCTGCGATTTTCTCGCCTTGCAGTTTTGGTGGTGTTAGATTCTATATGTCATAAAATTCATATAGCCAGACAACTAAAAATATGATTGATTGATTGATTGAATTGTGCTTAACGTCCAGTGGCAAATATTTCATGCATATTCAGGACGAGAGCATATTAATGATGTGTGATGATAGATGAACCCTGCTTTGTACTAGACCGACACGCTGAGCCGGATTTTTAACGAGCTAGCTCACGCAGGAAGACGTATCACTTTACCCAGACACATTATTCTGACTCTGGGCCGACCAGTCTATGCTCTTATTATTATATATATACTCCTTAATGCTGCGTGCTTAGCGGAGAAGCAGCATATATGAATTTTAATGTCTTTGGTTTGACTCGGCCGGGGATCGAACCCACGACCTTCCGCACTCGAGGTGAGCACGCTAACCATTACACCACCGAGGCGGTTAAACGGTTCTATGGGAGGGCAGATCATCAAAGGAAAGTGGATGTGTAGACAATAGTTACCTATTCTCTAAACGTTCCGTTCTTGACCAAACAGAGTTCTAAAAGGGCAAACTAGTAGCTTATGTAAGCTTGTTGTAGTCACACGTGGTTAAGGGGAGGAGTAATGCAATCTTAATACTGCGATTCAAAAAAACTTTAATTTAGGTTGCAATAACGTAAGATTGACCTTCATTAAATTGGTACTAGTAGAATATTGACCTTAAGAAGAGGGGAAATTGAAAAAATATGTATTCAATTCTTGTCTGGAAGTATTGATTATCAGATTTTACTTTGGGAATAAAATGTTTACGTTACCTTATATTATAAATAGCATGAAATATATACATGTATATTCTCCCAAAATTAAGGGGCGAAAAGGGGGGGAGGGGGTCAGATGGAATCGGATACAAGTTTTTTTTTCTATTCAGCTCTTCAGACAACTACCATGTTCGGGTCCGGGGGAAGTCAATGTGCTTATTTTTTTTACCTTGTCAAACCATGCGGGCTTTCGTCATCCCTTATTATCCGTCCGTTATCCGTAAATATTTACATTTCATCTTCTCTGAAACCACTAGGCAAAATGGGAACAGACCTAACAGGAAGCTCCTGCGCAAGTTCTTATACAAAGTTTGTTAATTTGATTCCGATCTGACAAAAATCACTGCTGCCAAGGCCGATGCTTGTTTCAGTTTGGCCGAAATATAAAATATTGGCGGAAACATAAACAATCTCCAAGAAAATCTGAGTGGCCAAATGGATTAAGATTTGATATGGAGCATCTATCTATAAGCAGGGACGTATATTTAGATGATTTATATAGATACATCCCTGCTATAAGGTCCTGTATAAAGTTTCTTTTTTTCGTGGTCAGACTAAAAGCATGACCAACACGGACGATTCTTGTTTATGTTGCTCTGGAATCCACTCATTCCTTCTTTTAGTTGTAAAGGGGACTGCTTTAAAATAAAAAAATCTACTGAAACCCGATTTTGACCAAAAATAATGTAAGCTTTATAAATGAGGGCAACTGAAAGGTAAACACTGTATGGAATTTGATAGAGTATTGGCTATTCCATAGCCTAGCTATTACTGTTGCCTAAGATAAAGTCCGAGGTATCAATGAAACACATTGATAACCATGAAATAAAGTCCTTTTGGTTTTCCCTAAGAAATATATATAACAGAAAGGACACTTTTTGGTTTGCACTTTCATAACAGATAATAATAACATTCACGTTTAATATTTATTGGGAAAATTGTATATGACGTAGCTCATATTGAATATGACGTCTGGGACCAACCTATTGGGAAAATTGCACGTGTATGTAGTTGAGGTATGTAAATGCCGGAGCGGAAACGGTTTTGTGCGGAGTTTGATACTCTATGTAAAGCTTTTTGGGGTGCGATTTTTGGGCTTAATTAAATATGTGTTTTTTCCGCGTTTGTACTTAATTTAAATCAAAAGAGAAAATTATTCCACGGTTAACTTATATACTATTTCTGCCCCTGAATTTCTTTACGGAGATTTAACGTTGAGGGTTGGCCATCCTTGTTTTTTGCGGCAGGCTAAATGACCTAAATAAAGTTATTTTAAAAATTGCTCATATTTTTTATGCGGACCCTCGTTTACGATTCATATCCATATAACTTAAGGAGAATAACTTTTAAATTCCATTTAGGTGCCTCAAAGAATTTTTCAGGTTATTCAATCTGGGTTTAATGACTTACTTATTACACAGCAATGAACGTGTACTCCCTGGTCTCGCGCTAGCGCGGGCAAAGAGCCACTAACGACAAAAAAATGGCTAATTTTACAATGTAAAATCCCCTCAAATCCCCATAGAGAATTAATAACTCGGCACAGCTTAAAATACATCATGATTGCTGAAAGTATTATTGCAACTTGCTTGCATTTTTTCAGTAATCTACAAAATAAACACTTTTTTACAAGAATACGGTAAACATTATTCATTCATACCCTTTTAGCCCGTTCCAACAAATTTTGGCATGGAGTATAGGTTTATATAGTTAGTTTCTGCCCGAAACGACAAGTGTAATGGGTGTCCAGAGAATAATGGGCGAAGTTTCTAAAGGCCTCAGGGAGGATTATTAATGCTATCAAATGTATAAAACTAGAGAAGATTTAAAATCTTGTCAAAATGGCTGAACAAGAGTAGCCAACATCCTTAATAATAATAATAATAAAAATAATAATAATTTATAAAGAGGATGACACAGTTTTGTGTGTGTGTGTTTGTATGTGTTTGTGTGTGTGTGTATATAGATATACTTCTATATACTTCTATAAACAGTTCTATAATTCGATATGTCATCTTATGTCTACCCGTGTGATTCCTAGTATCCTAGTATTTCATGGGCACAATTTTACGTTACAATAGCACCATTTGTGAGAAAATCTGTTCTTATACAAAGCAAGTTTCAAACTGTATAAAACATAGTTTAAAAGGTCTTTTGTTTTGCTTGGAATGACAACAGAACTTTTGTGTATGTCCATTAAATGTTAAGAAATGAAATGCTTGATCCAAGCACAATGTGAAGCATTTAAATATGCAACACAGGAAAATATGAAACTATCGTTAAAAACCTCTATTTTAGTTATTTTAATTTCATACAATTCTATACTTATTAAGACATTCAATTTGCCATTTTCTTATCGAAAAATGTTATTGCTTTGCGACAGAAATTAGGTACTCAGACTGTACTTTATAAGTTCAACAATTCACAATGTAAGACAAAAATACATATGTATTGACGAACATACGACATTGCGAGGGTTACAAACTCATAAAAAAGAACCTGCTATTAAAGATAAACGGAATTCCAGTGTAAGTATGTATACTTTATAAGTTCGTGCATTTTAAAATAACGTTTTATTAACTTTTTAACCTAAACCTTTTACAGTGATTGGTTTAGTATTGTTTCTGCATAAACGAAAATACTAAATATTAGATGTTGTTGAGTTTGTCTCGAACGTTGTCAATTGTATCGGAAATTCTGTCACGTGCTCGACCTATGTGCTCCTCTGCCCGTTGTCCAAGGTTCTGAAGATGTTCCCCTGCCTCGTTTCCAAACTTCTGTAAGTGTTGTCCGGCAGTGTCAACAGCGTCACCAAGTGTGTCACCTATGTCGTTTGCTGTATCACTGAAATAAATTGGTTGCAGCTGATTATCACATAAATATACTCGCGATTTTTAATCCTTCAAATTTGAATCCTTTCGAAACGATTGATAGATTGTTTGGTTTATTGTCCAGTGGTAAATATTTCATGCACATTATCAAACAATTAAACATAAAAATGGATAGCTGGGGATAAGACCGGCGAATTTTCCAGACACATGAGGCCAAATTTGGGACAGTATGGATAGGGGCGGGAAATTAGTCGAAAACTTACTGGCTTCCAAAGTCCATTCATAACTAGCTATAACAAAAGGATCTTTAACGTGCTTAGAGCATAACTTTACCGTCCGAGACTTCGTCCCGCCTAACCAACGGACGTCCTTTTAGAAGGTTCAGAAACAGAATAACCTATTCTAAACCACGACTCTCTCGGGGAGGTCGAGAATTATACATCCCGCTCAAATAACGGAAGCCCCAACCGAACGTCCGATATTTTAACCCAGGCCACCATCGGGGACTGTTCAAAACGACAAAAAAAAATCGATTGTTTACAATTCAAATAAGTTCAAGATTTTGTCACTCCAACTTTCATAACACATACGTGGTAGGAGGGGGCATCTACATCATATTTTATCAAGAAACACACTGAAGGTAATGTGACAGTGGAAATTGACAATATTTCTTTTGATTTAAAATAGTTATTTTATTTAAGTTTAATTCTATATTTGTGCATATTTGATCCTTGATATTCGGAGTATTGATTTCTATTTATAAGCGCTAATTTATTCGGTTTTATCTATTTTGTCATTTAATTAATAATTCCCTTAAATCTTTTTGTTAATGCAAATTGTTTGTTCCCTATTGTTCGATTTCATTCCCTTTAGCAATATGATTTAGCACGTCCGGCTTA
>JAULBM010303307.1:0-14628 GCA_032357055.1 Geukensia granosissima
ATATTAAAATGGTATTTGGTGCTTCTTCGATTGGCACGCAGCATAAGAATAAGAGCAAAGACTAATTGGCCCAGAATCAGAATAGTGTGGCTAGGTAAAGTGACATGTCTTCACGCAACGCAAAGAAGACTGTTGTACTTAAAAAACCAGCTTAGCGTGTCTCTCCACTACAAAGTAGGTTTCATTCAATCATCATCATTTATTCATATGTTATCTTCCTGAATATGCATGAAATATCTGCCACTGGACGTTAAGCAACATTCAATCAACCATCCTTTTTGGTCATGATATATTTCCTTCCCGCTGACTCCTGGCTTCCATCCACCTGCTCCTGTTTGAGTTTGCTACCCTTCATGACAATTACCTACCAAAACAAAAAAAAAATAGGATGAGCAATACAAAAATATTAATGAAATGAAATTTTAGTAATGGGTTGGAGGACCCCACTTCACCAAATTTCTTGGAAGTTTTTTACTTTTGGCGATTGAGAGCTTTTTACAAGGAGTGGTATTCCAACTTTATTAAAGGCATTGCGGATACCTCTAGATTATCTCCGTATTTCTTGTGGTTGGATTGCAGTCTCTCTGACATTTCAGACGCGAATCCAGGTCGAGAAAAATTGATGAATCAAGAGGCCCACAAAAGTGAGCACCCTTTTCCAAAAGTCTGTATCCGTCTCTGCATTTACCCCATATCTATGTTAGGAGGTAAAAGTACTAGACCACACGTTTGCTCGAAGCCAATTGTGACGGATCACACACAGATTGATTGACCCAAAATTTCTGATTTAACTTTATTTAAAAACCTGGTTTAAATTGAAACGGGTATACACATAATTGTTATTTCAGCACGACACTTCGCCAATAGCCTCATTCAAACAGCGTTATGCAACCTTTTAGTTGGCAGATTTTAAAGATATTTTTAAAAAGTTTGGTCAACCTAAGGGCAAGATTTGTATCATAACATGTCATTTTGTAGACGTTCAGATTAAATCATCACGGTTAAAAAGTTTTTAGAATTTTTTGTCACATGTAGGTATATACTGTAAATGTCTTTTGGCAAACACCTCTACCATATTTGTTGATTTTGGTATGTTTGAGCAGTTTTTGAATGAATTACAAGTAGATGGACTTGATATTTAATTATATTGGCCCAAGGTTTAGGTTGATGATCGATGTCTTGTGAAATCAGCAATTTTTGCTTTTGTCTATTTGATCAAATTTCATAATTATTCAAATTTTTGATGGGTGTACATACTTTATACCCTCAAAGGTAATTTGAAGCTTAATTTCTCGACGATTTTAACTTTCATACCCTTTTTAGTTAAAAGCAACAAGTGGCACATGACACCAGAAAAATCTCGGATTTTTTTAATTGGAGCTAGAGAACGGTCATTTGCATTATCGGAGGAGGGGGGGGGGCTAGGCAGCAGGAGGATCTTCGGTGCAAAGCTATTTATTTTCAGTTATCATGGTGCACTGTTATTTGCTTTCGCCAGCTGCTATCGTGCATTTTTATGTTACTTTGCAACATGAATGGTCACAGCAAAATAAGAACTTTACAATTTATTCAGTTCCAACCTTTATGGTGCATGAATGCCCATTTCCAAATCTTGCCAGGACTTCGAATATTTATTTCCAAAATCGTGTCCCCAACAACCCCCGCCCCTTACCAATAATCGCAAGCACATAGCTGTGTACAGTTACAATATAGTTCACCTGATCTTTACATAATAGATGTGTCAGTTTACCGACATTGGAGTTAAAATCTATAGTCCTCGGTATTCTATTTTTTATGTGGGTGTAGTGACTCTGGGCGGGTTTCTGTGAATTCATATTTAATCTCGTGCATGGTATTAAAATTACAATTTTAACCGTTCCCGATTTTCTGAACCTGTGAGATTAGCTCTTAAGGGGGGTACCATACATCTAAGGGAAATAACTTTGTAAAAATCATCTAAACGTTTTAATCAAGTATCATTTAAAAAAAAAAATTAATGCATCTCATTGATCAAAATTTTTGACGATGAAATTATTATATATCTATTGAAATAATTCCAGAGAAATGTGTGGTTTAAATTACTTGAAATTTTCATGTTTCCCTTCTTTCATCAAAGTAAATGTCTAAACAAAATATAAAGAAAATTTAACGAGTGGAATTTATTTTCGTGATGGTGTAGTGCACCCCCTTAACATTTCTTGTGAAGATGGAATATGGCGTCTTTGATATCAATCCCATATATCTTCTCGTTTGTATATTGGTATTTTGGCTGTGTAACGGGTTTCTGGACATTAGTATTGATATCTTTAGTCCTACTCTACATCTGACTTCGGTTTTTGACTATGTCTGGGTTTTCCGGACCTTTGAGTTAAGTTATCCCACGGTATTTCAAAACATGTCCTTGGTTGTTATGGTGGACAATATTGTTAAATCTAGTCCTTGGCAATCTACTTCTGTTAATGGTTGCTGTTACTCTGTCTAGCTTTTATTTTGTATTTGAATTAAAATCTATAACTCAGGTCGCGGTATTCTGAACCATGCCAGATACTGTTTTGGTCGTATATGTTCTAGACAAAAGAGTTGAAATTTAATCCGTTACATTCTACTTAGTCTTTTTTATTATGACTCTGTCTGTTCTGTTCTGCTACTCCCGCGTTTAGGTCTAACGCATTTTTTTGCATGTTTTAGCTCCGGGTACTCCTCGCCCTCCACGGTCATGCACCATGTCCAACCTTCCACTATCTCCTATTCCACCTCCTTACCCTTCACCTCTCCTCCCCTTTCAAGCTGTCGGCAACGCCCATTTCAGAAGAAAAGTGTATTTTTTGGTCCCTTTAATTGAAAAGCTGGCAACATTGCTTATAACTCATTAACTTATTGGTTATATACCTCATACCTGTTTCTAGAATTTGTAAAAAAAATTAGTTACGATTCTTGGAAAACTCCACATAACTTGAAATTTTATCTGTATGCAATATTTGAGTGTACTTTTATAGATTCTATGTGGTGTAACATTACCATTCATATTAATGGAAATAGCAAGATATTACTGTAAATGCGTTATGAACACCTTTCTTTTCATTACGCTAGGCTATGTATGACGGACGTTTTGATATGATCTAAATTTCATAAATTGTCATGGTGTGTTAATGAAATATTTACCTTATTCATCGACAAAAGAACTCATTATTATTCTAAAAATGTACAACATTTATATTAAGTCATACAAAGTCCCAAACAGAGCAAGAAAATAAGTTATTTTTGTGTTTTCACCTTCTCCAAATGGTTTATCGACTCAATGCTTTTAGAAGATATGTACAACACCTTCAATGTCATTTTGTACATGCCCGTGTTTTTACTACCTTGAATATCGAAGGTCCTTATATCAATTTTTCATGTCCGCGTTGTAACGACAGAGGCGAGTTCAGACTTTTGGAAAAGGGGACCCTCTTCTTGTAGACCTCTTGATTCATTTATTTTCTCGATTTTTAGTGGAGATTTGGACAAAAATTTACCCCAAAATATATCTTTTTTATCATTTTTGCGTTTCAAAGGGGGGACTTGCACTCCTGTCTCCTGGATCCTCCCCTGTAACGATACTTTTGTCTATATCTGGCCTTCGAGCGACTCTGTCCAAACTGTAACGACGTATAAATTATAAAGATTAACGACCCTCATGCCATTATGTCCTGTCCTCATTGTAAAGATAGATAACCTTTTAGTCCGCCTTGTCAGCATTGTAAAGTAGACCACTCTTAAGTCACTCAACCCTTCTATTTCAATATCGCAGATATCTCTTTTACAGCACAGAAGCTTGATGCATGGGCCCATAACACCCCCTTTCCCCTTTTTGTATTGATGTAAATATGAAGAACAAATGACCCAGCATCTTTCGATTCTGTTATACCCATATTTTTACACCCCTCCCACAAAAAGGAGAAAATGGGTGTTTTTAAGGGACCATACCCAAAGCGCCTGTGTTTTACTGGCTAACCGATGGCTAGTAAACTCAATAAGAGACGGTAAAAAATACAAAATTACCCGTGTTGAATAATATGGAGGATTTTAGTATGCTATATATGTACATTTCAAGGAGTAACCTCTCATCAGTAGCAGTAGAACCAAAACATAGGAGTACAAGATCCAAACATAGCAAAAGAAGCAATAAAATTCAAATAAAATACTACCCATTGATATCGGCAACTATACATATGTTCAAATACAAGGCAGCTATCTATTTTTGTATTACATTTTTGTTTTTTTCATGTACATTTATCATTCCATTTTCTTTATTCAATCGCTGAAATGTATACAATTTCGTGACACCGTTTTACACATTTGGCAAATTCCTTTCGAGTTGTTCACACATTAAAACCAAACCAATTAATATTGTATGTAATTAAAAGAAATCAATAAGCTCTTTTATTAAAGAAACACTATGTTAAAAGGGTCATGTACGTTCGTCTGAAAGGGATCAAATACTTGCGAATTGGATTGCCAATTGAATTGTTAGAAATTCCCTAAAACATTGTGAAGAGAAGGTATAAAACCTCTTTCTTTTTGTCAGATTCCGATTATTTTTGGCAATATTCTGGCTGCATGTTGAGGCATGGTAGCCAAAAAATAAATTTTAATTTTACCATTTTGTTAATGATTTTGGAACTGTTGGCTATATATATATATTTAAATATTAAAATAAACCCATAATTGTTTTCCTTCCCTTTATGGTTATATTAGTTCAGGCCTATCTTAGTAGACTGACGGAGCTTGTTCCCTTTTTATAAAAAAAATTACTAAAAAAACGGGATTTTCAGGAAAAAATTGTTGTCCCCTTTCTTGGTTTGGATAGTATATTGTGGACCGCTCGAAGTTGGAAAGTCTGGATTCACTGTCGCCTGAGTCAACTAATTTGAAAAATGAATATGAGAATCAGTGCACAACATCGACACAACAAATACATTTGTAGAGATCGAAACATTAGGGACCTGGGTGGCCGAGTGGTCTAGGTAGTTGATTTAAAAACTCACTTAACAGATCATTGTAGCCTATCAACTGATACGGCGTAAGTTCTCGCTGGCTTTGTACAATACAAAAAAACGACGGGTTGAGTTTACCTCGCTTCGCACGTGATAAGGTTTCACTTTGTCAGTTACCTACCCAAGGTCGGTGTTTCTCTACGAGTACTCCGACTTGCTCCACCAGTAAAACTGACCGCTGCGATATGACTGAAATGTTTTTGCGTTAAACCCCAATCAAACATCGAAACATTAAATGAATCTCAGTTAACATGTTGTTTATTTTCTATTTGTAGGTCAGTTTGAGAAGGACACTTATTATGTTGACACCGGATATATGTATTTAGAGCAGGACTTGACAACGGGTCAGGTTAAGGATGTGACTGATGTGTACATTAGCAACCAGAATGCTGTGGAGTACCAGAAACAAAAGCCTCTGGCCATCACCAGTGGTTCTAGGGCCGGTTCCGTTATAATGTCCAGAAACGAACCGCTTGTTGTAAGAGACGACCCTGCTATTGTCACACGGTCAAGTGTTATGCATTCTAGAGAGGGATCCGTCATTATTCCAAAAAGAGAGGGATCTGTTATTATTCCAAAAAGAGAGGGTTCCGTTATTGTTACTAGAAAAGAAGGCTCGGCAATTATGCCACGTAAGGAAGGATCTGTTATTCTTAGAAGAACGGATGGTTCTGTGGTAAATGGTTCAGTAATCCGTGGTCCTGTCGGATACCCGGCGGAAAGAATTATACAAAGGACGGTTAACGTACCAAGAGAAAGGGTGGTTTTGTCTCCCAGAGAGCGAATCGTAACAATGAGGGACCGACCACAAACAGTGAGAGTGATACGCTCAAACGGATACGCACCATCGGTGAGGTCAATACCGGAAGGAAGTCGGGTGGCGTACGTAATGGATGATTCACAATTGCCCGGACGTTACGCAACAAGAAGAGTGTTGGTGCGCAGTAGTGATGACATAGAACGCGATTATGACAATAACATTCAAAGACTCTACAAAACCACAATTAACGTTGCAAGCGAATCAGACTCAAGCAGCGAAAATGGTCCAAAGGAGGTCGTCAAAACTCGTTACATTTCGTCGCCTTCCAACAGATTTAAAAATGTGAAAGGAGTACCAGCCGCAAAAATGTATGTTCCAACCTCAAGCGTAAAACCATCGAAGAATTCCAATTCCGATAGCGAGAGCAGTTCTCTGGACAGTGTAGACATTAAAACATTTGAAAAGGATGGTCAAAAGGGAAAAAGATACAGCAAAAAGAAATGAACTATATATTTGTATATTGTGCAATAAACTACGCCATCATTCTGGATAACAGCCGACTAAAAATAGCTAGGCCGGTGTCGAAGACGAAACTGTTTGCTCACAAATCACGTATATGATACTTGTAGGATTATAATCGTTGGAAATTTCGGTGCATTGATTAATTGATTGCACAAATCAAAGTTTAAAGCATAATCAGTTATTTTCATCATCATCATGTAAATAGTTGCTATATTGTTTGTGACCCTGTCGTGAAGTTCTATTGGATAATAATCATCCGTAGTGTCTATGGACATGTCGAATACTCATCTTTATCAACTCCATGTACTCCGAATACTTATCTTTATCAACTCCATGTACTCCGAATACTCATCTTTATCAACTTCCATGTATTCCGAATACTCCATGTACATTATTATTTTTGCAATACCGGAAATGATCTATTTTGCTATAAATTATTAAATGTTGAAATGTTAAAGGGCCGTGTGTTATCATGGTTATCATGGTTATTGCAATGCTGCTGTCGCTTGGTTCGGTTGTTTATTTGTTATACGGATCGCACATATTGGCTCATACTTGCTCAGATAACTTTCCTTTTTCGTAAGAAATACGCTATTACTGCAAATAGGAACTAAAGCTGTTGAAAATGTAAATACCTATCTTGTACATATCGTTACATATGCATGTTAGTCCCACTTGTTATTCTTTACATTTAACACCGAAGTGCAGTAATCATTATATCTGTGTGTAAATAATGATTTGTGATATGTATACGTGTATTTTGTTTATATTTACATAGATTTATATGCATTTCGAAGTTTAATAAATGTTATTGTTACTCTGAAACTGCATTCTTATTGAAGAACGACAATAAAGAAATGATCTTTTACAATACCGATTTGTTCCAAAACATAAAATGTTTCTGCCACCTTATGGCTGAAATATTGCCGACGTGGCGTTAAACAACAATCTATAAATCAATACAAAACAGAAAAAAACAAAAATAATAAAAGCTTTTACGAAGTTTGTAACGGAAATGCTTTTTCCATAAATGTGGTTTTACACCATGGCATCTTCCCAGGTCAGAGTTTTTTGGAATCATAGTTGACCGAAAACTCTTTGACTTGGGAAGGAGACAGCAAGATATTTTAGACAAAACACAATACTCCATTTGCAATAAGGATATTTTATTGTGGCAAATCTTTATCTATTTATGTCTCCGCCTTGAGGCGACGGGACATCAAGTTTTACTCTCGTTTGTATACGTACGCATCATGCATCAATTCAAGTTCGTCAAAGATTTCTTCATTGGTCCATTTCAGTAAAGGTTTAGTTCCAATTTGCAAATTAGATTCAGACAAATGCCTTTTCTATTTAGGATCTCCTGTTTAACCTTGTTTAGCTGTGGTACTTGTCTTGGTTTGCAGAAGAAGTAGAGGAGACGATTTTGCAATGGGTTTACCTATGGATGGTTCCATTTAAATTTGGTTTCCAATAGACCAAGCACTTTCAGTTAAAAATGTATGTTCGTGAACGACTTACTAATTGCGGATTACAATGACGAATGCACAAGTTCAAAATAGAACCAACTCATGGCCATTCCATTTAAATTTGTTCTAAATGGCTGAGTGGATTTTATGGTGTCATATGTTTTAACTAAATTCGGCTATGGTGGACATCTTGGTATGAGGTGAAAATGCTGGATACAACTTTATACCGGGGCTATATTGTTATAAATATATATTTACATTGGAATCGTGCTATTTCGATTGGGCAAGCAGTTTGATATGTATAGGATATTTTAGGAAATTCCCAATGCACTAAGTCCACCTTTGACAGCAGTATTGATATGCAGATGGTAATATATCGGAAACAGGGAGATACCTAGGTACCATTCCATTATCGCTTGGTTCCAGATTTTCAAACAAGGAGACTATAAGTGTTCGGACTTGTCCGACATGGAATTTATCAATTTTATGTGTTTCTCATGTGAGATTAGGTTCCATCTACCTGTTCTGTGGTGGTCATCATTGTAACATGGCGGCATTGGCAAAATAAAGATTTATAATTCGACAAAGCGATTACTCGCAGACTGGCAACGGTTGGTAAAATATTGGTAAAAGACTCTTCTACCAATGTTTGGTTCAAATTGAGTCCCGATTTTAAAGGAGAGTTCTTTCTGTAACTGTGAATGAACGGAATCAGACAGACACACGATGGAATTGTCACACATAAATCTTTGGGTCTGGCGAGATAAAATGTATATTTCCCTAGTCTTAAAAAAGGCAATGCGAGCACAGACTCAAATGAAACGGGTACAGCTATCAAAATATTCCCAGAGAACAAAGATTATGCAATATATGCTCAAATTGATAATGAAGACCATTTTTGATTAGCAGCTGTAGAATCAATGATTCAATTGGAAGAGTTTTTTTTATATAAAATATTAAATCTGTTAATCCTGATTCTTCTCACAATATGTAGCCATTTCAAAATTTGAAATTAATTCTTGATCCTAAACTCAAACTGTTGCCTCATGTTAGCATCATTAGAATAGCAAAACGAGGTCCACGTCTGTCATATGTTCTAAGATATGTATTGTTGGTCTTTATAGTGAAAATACTAATGGATGTATGTTGAAGCAATTAATGATGATGAAAACTCTACGATTTTGTCCATTTTAATTAAGGGAACTAGAGAGACGAACTTCAGGCGCCGGCCGTTGACGTGCTTTGAGATTTATTCCTTTGTTACCTTTCTGCACTGATATTTTGATACTGGTCTAGAGTGTCGTAGATTTCACATAAGTACGAATTTCTTCTATCAAGCATATAGATTACCTTTCTATGAGTTATATTTAAATTTATTTCCATTAAGTTGAAGATCAGGTCATCTGTAGAAATGAAAACATTAATAGGACCAATGTCCAGGTGCCAGTCGCGTCTTTCATCCACACAATAAAATAACAACTTTTTATTGTGTTTAGATCTATTCGTAGGTTCAAATGTACGTAGTCTCGACAAGTCTTTGGCGATGCGCAAGTTGTATATTACCGAATTCTGACAAATATGCCGGATGACAAAAAGCCTTCTTGAACTTTATTTTGTGTAAAACAATCGCAAACACTGGTACAAATTTTCAGTGGTTTAATTGATTGATTGATTGATTGTTGGTTGTTTAACGTACAGTGGCAAATATTTCGTGCATATTTAGGACAAGAACAAGTTCAACGGGTGGGATGGGACTCAACAGGGCAACGGTTATTGACTGCCACTGGAAAAAAGGAGTGATGGGTGTGGGACGGGAAACTTAGCCTTTTTTAAGCGGCATTTGCCTTCTTTTTTTTTCGAAAACTACAAACGGGATTTTTTACGTGCATGGAGTGTGGCATTCTCCACACACGTCACCCACTGGTCCTCGGCCAGGCTTTCCGTATTATAACCTGGCAGCCCCCCAACTAGAGGGTTCCCCCTATCCGCCAGCTAGGGTTCGCGCTGGGTCGGCTCTGTGGGTCGAGCCCTGGAGACCGCTCCGGTGCAGTGGTTTAATTGAAAATGGGAAATTTAAATACACCTTTCTAACATGATACTAACAAACTCCTCTTGCTGAAACTGGCATATGCAGATGTATTTTCATTCGACTTGGAAAAATTTATAATATAATAAACTTTTTTATGTTGTTACGAAAGGAGAGAGAATAAAATGTTCGTATGCTGTTACAAAGAAGAGGGGTCTTGTTAAGTTGGGTAGAAGCTACGTTGTATGTTGTACATTCTTGCCGACTTAAATAAAGTTTTGTTATTTGATTTGAAAATTTCACGGTTTTCTAAACGAACCCGATTAACGACCCTTATTTAGAGTATTACAATATATCTGCCATGATATCTCTGAATGCCGTTTTTATTGTCGATATAACAGCCAGTGGCATGTATTTGGAGAGAGCTCACGGTTTTCTTAACGGACCCGATTAACGACCCTTTTTTAGAGTATTACAATATATCTGCCATGATAACTCTGAATGCCGTTTGTATTGTTGATATAACAGTCATTGGCATGTATTTGGAGAGAGCTCACGGTTGCGGAGCATTTGGCATGAAGACTCCGCAATGTGCACCTGTAGGTGAAATTTTGGAATCCAGCTCCGAGTTCTGTTGTGCAGGAAGATCAAAGTCTTCCTCTTTGGTTGTGATTCCAGTGGACGATTAAATTAGATTATGTTTGTCTAGGTTGTAATTTTCCTTTATATATAGACCGCCTCGGTGGTTTAATGGTTAGCTTGCTCGCCTCGAGTGCGGAAGGTCGTGGGTTCGATCCCGGGTCAAACCAAAGACATTAAGATTGGTATTTACTACTTCTCCGCTAAGCACGCAGCTTTTATGAGTAAGAGCAAAGACTGGTCGGCCCAGAGACAGAATAATGTGTCTAGGTAAAGTGGCATGTCTTCCTGCGGACTGTTGCTTTCGTGAGCAAGCACGTTAAAAATCCTGCTCAGTGTGTCGGTCTAGTACAAAGCAGGGTTCATTCATCATCACTGATCATTAACATGCTTTTTCCTGAATATGCATGAAATATTCGCCACTGGACGTTAAGCACCATTCAATCAATCAATCAATCATTTATATAAGTGTCGTCGGAACGTGTGTCGGTTTATCAAGCCAATTCCCATGCAACACCTTCATGCATAATTCCTCAACCCAATAGTCTCAGATTGCATTGTGTTTCCATTGCTGTTTTGTCACACCACTGTCCCGGTTTAGCTCTCACTAATTAGTTAAACCCTATCACATATTTGATGTGCCTATCCCAAGCCAGAAACCTGTAGAACAGTGGTTGTCGTTATTTAAATAGTTATTTCTTATCATTCGTTTACCTATTTTCAATAGATTAGGTCGATTGTCGTGTTTTATTGATAGTTTGATGTTTTTATTTTTGGTTACTCTGGTCTGGGATTAAAAAGCCAGCTCCGGTTCATTAATGAAGGCTGAAATCAGAAGTTTAAATACGACTAGCTGTCATTTGGTAGATGGCTGTCTTATGAAAATCATGTTATATTTCGTAAGTGTCGTCGGGGATATGTTGTTTTATCAAGCTAATTCCCATGCAACGCCTGTAATTCTTTTACCAAACAGAGTATCCCCCCACCAACAAAAAATTATAGTAATTGAAAAAGGTCTTGTTTGAAAGAACGACAACATATTTAATTGCCATGTAGTTCAGAAAGGTGTCTTCTGCAGTGACAAATGCTTCGTTTTTACTCTTTGGTGATACACATGTAGATAGTAAGATAGGTTTACTTAATTTGAAGTGGGACTGAAGAAACTTTTTAATCCCAGATTTGATTGAATACCAAAATGACATGAAAAATGTATAACATGTATAACAAAAATTTCACGAGTGCACACTAATTTATATATATAGTAACAACAGTGTATAAGATGTGGCTAAATGAAAGCCAAAAGAAGAAAAATATAGTCTAAAATCCCATCTACTCAATTTAAATATTAATATTATGAATGTTAATTAATTAAAATTCTTATATCTCAATTAATCTACTAAATACAATTTTCTCAATTGTTTGACATTATCCTTGACGTGATCCATTTTCGGAGGGGTTGTGCAAATCTTAACCAGAAATACACGATAACAATTCACATTTCGTTCCATTATTGCTATGGACTAAGATAATTAGCAATGTTTTATAAGGGTGTCTACTGTTACGTCCGCACTCTTCGAGATACATGTGTACAAAACTCCAAAAATATTCAAACAATGAGCATTTATAAGGGATAAAGCAGAAAGAAACATAATAAGGTCACATTTTTGACATTTGACGGACAGATTGTGTACTTGTACTACGGGACAATTTGACAATTTGTCTGGTCACGTGATATCTGTCGCGGGATATTGAGGACTAAATATTACATAGTCAAAGAAGACGAAAACATGTCGGTAAAAGCTGAAGTTAGGCCTGGATTTAGGCGAGGTTTAAGTACCAAAGAGTCGAGTAAGTTTCCCCAAAGCATTCGCGCACACAATTTGCCGTACTGGTCGTGTAGACAACACAAAATTAATATTCAACCTGTGTGTACACTGCAAGCTCAAAATTAAATTATCCATACTTCCTCAGTTTACCCCCCCCCCCCTGAAACAAGAAAACACCTCTAGAAATGCTACTGGAGTGCCAAAAATTGAAGTTAATTGCTATAAAAAACGAGAAGATCATATGTTCATGTAAACTGTAGAATTGGTGAGTAGATATTTTAAAGCACAATCCATCAAAATATTGAGAAAAATATAATCCACATGTGAGGAATAGTTTCCCCAAATGGATAATTTTCTTCCAGTGTCTTCTTGTGGAATATATTTTTCCAATATTTATTGTTACTATGTTGCTTGCCTGTGACCTAACAAAATGATTTTTAGTTTTTAGACATCAGAGAAATTTCTTTTAATAAAAAATGGAAAATATGTGTTTCTCGTTTTATTGAGCAAATTGCAATATTTTAAAATCAGATATGCATGTGTGCAATATTCTGTCAATTAGTTGCCGTAAAAAAAAAAACATGACATTTTGACGTTATTTTTACACATGAATCAACATGTGGATTGTGTTTCATTGTATATTTCTCCCACTTGCAGTTTTCTGACTTGAAGACCAGCCTTGACCCACGATTTCCTATCAAAAGTTGAAATATGCATTTTATTCCGTTTTATAATAACTTCACTGTGAAATTGACATGTCTTTAGAAATTTAAATGATGAGTTCTAGAATTTAAAGTAATATTATCCAATTTGTTCTTTAAATATATTATGGGTAGATATAAGTAGGCGTCATGAATATACCTGTAAAAAGATGGCTTTTTGTGTGGCTCTAGTTATCGTTTAATTATATTATATATATGATGTATAATTTGCAATGATATGTTTTCAAGTGCATCGCTCTTTTTAGATACTCATTTTTAATGACTTGCATTTTATTAATTGCTTGTGACAGAGTGAGATATTAAAATAGCAGATGTGGCATGATTGTCCATGAGACCGCCATCCACTAAACAGCAGTCAAAATTAAACTGCTACAGGTCCCATTACAGTCTTCAATAATGAACCAGAGTCCATACCATAACAGAAGCTGTAAAATTCCCCAAATTACAAAATGTGAAACTTCATAAAACACAACAATCTACATAATCTGTCGATAAAAATGTTGAATGTATAACAATAAATGAGGCTTGGGACAGGCACATTAAGTATTTGATGGGGTTAAACCAGTTAGGCCAGGACAGACCCCAAAGTTTTGACATTCTGTTGCCTAATGTAAAAATATCAAAATACCTTTGTTAGATGTATTGACTGAGGAGACTAAAAGTCCTTTTGTAGAATATTTTGCCATTTTGCAAAAGATAAATAAGCAAAAAGGTGAAAGATTGTATTGTCATTGAAAATTGTAAAAGTACCATAGAATCAGACTAGTGGTAAACTCGTAATTTTTCCAGAATACCTTGACAAGGGAAAAATAAAATATTACATCCATCAACAATTTATCTACCAAAATATATGACCAAGTAGCAGAAAACCGACATAAAATTTTGTTTGCAGGGTGGATGGGGTTGTTCCCACTTGACAAATAAAAAAGCTGCTTTGCCATCATTTCAAATGTTGCTATGTCATCATTTCAGATGTTTGTTTCCTAATTCCTACGCATCATTTTTCTGTTATTAAAATGGCAAACATTGTTTTATCTAAGGAAAATAGCTTAATAACACCTTCACTGTGACAGGCAATAACACCTTCACTGTGACAGGCTTACATTCTTGGAATAATATTGTCTTTAAGGACTGTCAGAGAAATTGGACTGATTAAACTGAACAACATTTTGTTGTGTGACCAAATATGACCTGGAATGAATGACATCCAAATACTCCCATTTGGTGTCGCCACTGCACTTTCGGTATTTCAACTTTGTGACGTCAGATTATTCAGGGAAATCTATCAGTTGGAGCATATTTGAGAATTATGTCTCTGCCCACTATGGTGAGGAGACATTGTTTTTGGCCTGTCCGTCACAAAGTTTGTCAGCGCAACTCCTCCTAAACTACTGATTCAATTTCATGAAACTTGGTATGCAGTTAGGACATCATATATAGTTGTGCATATCACCGAGAAATTTCGATCGTCTCATTTTTGTGGGAGTTATGCCCCTTGAAACTTAGAAAATTATCATAAATTACATTGTCAGCGCAATTCCTCCTAAACTTCTGATCCGAATTTCATGAAACTTGGTATGCAGTTAGGACATCATATGTAGTTGTGCATATCACCGGGAAATTTTGAT
>JAULBM010303328.1:0-14626 GCA_032357055.1 Geukensia granosissima
AATTATTCACAAGACAAGCTGTAACTAGACTTTAAAAAAAGACTCTCAGACTGTTATGTTTGCATAACAAGTTTTCACGCAACGTCAACTTCGATTCAAATAGCGGAATACGACAAGCTGGGGACAACGAGGCATTGCCTACACCTCCGGTTTGGATATATCATCCTAAAAAGGGTCTTATTCTCGTTATTTGAGCTGCAATTTCACCTATACTTATAAATGCTAGCTACCTGTATAAGGAAGTTGGGAAAACAAGGCACTATTTTTAAATATAGAATTTTGAAAAACCTTGTTTCATGCCCCATGGACATCTTTTTTAGTAATAGTGACCCTGAACCACATATAAGACTACTAAATGGCTGCCATGGGCAATTCTTGTTATGGATAAGTCTTCTCCTTGGCAACCACAAATGCAACAGATCTTGACAGGCAGCATCTATGGAAGGTCCTTTACAAGTTTCCTTTGATTGGTCCTGATCAGACTAAAACATGGCTGTCACGACAGTTCTGGATAGCAAACCCTTGAGCTTAAATATCTCTTATGGATGTTCTTATCTCTCTTGATAATTTTGTGAATAATTTTGCAAAGATCAGTTCTTTAATATATACAGTCTAGATCCCTTGAGTTAGGTGGACAGCCTGGTTGTTGACCATAGAGGGCAACATGTTAGGAGAATGCCATGCTACCTGCACATTAAAAAATATTTTTATAGATTTCATAAAGGGAAGGCCTTTAGCTGTTAACAAAGGCAAAATTTTCTGTCTCTAGCCATCCTTCCCATTTCTAGTGGCAGTCCAAAGTCACTGTATCCCACCTCTATCTTTTTTGTTTTTATACGACTGCAAAAAATAACTGGCATATTACGCTATAGGCATCTCATCATCTTACGCAGACAGTAAGGTTTCCGTTCAATAACCTCAGATCTATTATTTGGATCCATCTGAAATTTTAACACAATGATACCCAATATAAAATACATATATTCAAGGAGGGACCATAAGAAAATTTTTTAATGTTCAAATGCAAATGTACTATTTTTGTCCAATTTCTTCGCACAAGTTTTCCCTATGACAACATCATGAACAAGCCACAAGCATCATAACCTATCTCATACTGTTATTGAGATATAAGGGATCAAAAAATTTAAACTTTAAGAGGACGCCTTATGAAAATTGAAAAAGTTGCACCAAGCATTTTTAATAGTAATTACCTATTTTTTGAATTTTTTTTTCGCTTGATTATCTAAATAAGGGCTTTCAGGAGTTGTCAACAGATTTTCTCTATCTCTTACCAGGGGGTTAAAGTGGTGGGGGATTTATTTCGTATAATATGGGAAAATTTGATGGGATTTTCTCAATGAGAGCTTTCAGGTGTATGCCAATGAATATTTTCTATCTTTTACCTTTTTTCATAATTTGGCAAAACCCCAGTTTCCCATGATATTGATTTATCCAAATTATTCCTTATGGAAAATGCAACTACAGTAACATCAGCTTTGAAGCTAATCGGGTTCAAAATGATCACTGATCCAATCACATTACTGTGTCCACACTTACCCAAAGGTACATTTGTTAACCTTTCACTTGTAAAAGTGCTGCGGTCGTATTCAGGGGACTGTCTGGTTAATCGATAAATCTGTTCGTGAACGATTGTTAATCGGAAAATCTTAACCGTGAACGATCCTGGTAATAATTCATGAACGGTTTTGTTGAGACTTGAAAATGTTTGTCATGCATTTTTGTCACATTTTTTTCTTTTAAAATGAAATCCTCTTCGTAGTTCCATTTTGTTACATTTCATCGTAGCGTTTCTCATGCTAGCAAACATCACGATTACATATTATAATAATTTGGTCAGAAAGTCGAACATCACAGTTGTACTTCTATTTGATTACAAACTATGTTTTTAATTTAGAAACAATATAATATGGATCTCGATTTTGATATTTTAAAATAAACAAATACTTTACAATTATTAAATCACTAGATTCATTGAAGAATAATACAACAGTTATAATTTGCTATTTTTTGGTTCGTGAACGACCAAGATATCAAAATACGCTCGTGAACGCGTACGATATTCGTGAACAATCATTTTATGGGTTTTTTACTTAATTTAATTACTATTAAGATGTAAATAAGGAAAAATGCCGTCAAAATATTTTGTACGTTAGCTAACATTTGCCTTTCTTCCTGGACTTTTTGTTCAATAATACTCTCAATACTTGCCGAAATTGGGTTAATTCGGGCCATTAAAAAACACATGAAATCACCCCTTTTGGTAGCACAAGATAATGTCCTATGAGTGTTCACACGTAAAGATTTGAGGATGTAAAACTTTGGATATGTACTGTTTTAACATTTTTTTGTGGAAGGTTTTCATTTAAAAAGTACGTATATTTTAATGACTTGATCATTAAATCGCAATGCAATTCTTAAATGAGCATAAGGGCTTTAAAATTCAGATCTGTTATTTGATAGGAGTTAAGTTGTACCTTAAGTCCGCACTGATCAAAGTGTTTTTGGCGCCTGTGACCAAGCAAGCCCGACCTGCTGGCAAACACTGCCGTAAGTCAGTCAGTGCATTGGCATTTCATACCATGTTAAGCCTTTTTTTGCTCTCTTAATCCTTCCAGTGTTAAGAAGGAGGGCCATAGAAACATCCTGGCATCTCTATGGATCTCCCTATGTCTCTTCAGACCTTGCGTGATGAAACCTTTTATGATGAAACCCATGCTACTCTGCGATGATGGTTAATATATCGTTCACGATCAAAAATTATATTAACATGGTCGTTCACGAACCCGATTTTACAAAAAGAAGTCTTTAATGAAAATATGTTTGATAGAGCATCGGATTAATGTAAAAATTTCAGGGAATATAGTGTCAGTTTCAAGTTCTCACTTCGTTTCATTCATCATTTTGATAAATTATTTTAATATACCATTATATCACTTCACAAGTACATAACTTGTGTTGAACATTTAGGGGTTTCCCTGTTTTCTAACCAAAACAGAAAATATTGGCAAATTACATTGTTGCAAAAGGGTATTTTAGAACTACTGTATGTATGTCGATCATTTTTTTCCATCCTTTGGGAACATTTATAAACAAGATCCTGCAATGGGTTTTGACCGAGCTTAAGCGTTTAAGACAGTTTCAAGTTTTACTTAATTCGGATGACAATAATTTTTAGAATGTTTTACATCAATTAGAAAATTAATGCTTGGTTCGTTTTTCAAACACGTGATAAATTTACGAAATTAATCCACTGATGGTCGCCTCAGCCAAACTTAGTTAAATTAAGGAAATTCATTAAAAATCTTCTTGTCTGGAACTAACAGGACAGTTGAAACCAAACTTTAGTTGAATGGTCTATATGAGAATTGTATCTGATTACCACCAACCCACCCCAACAAAGATGACGACTGCAGCCGAAATCGGACCCTATTGGATATTTATTATAAATTCTAAATTGGAACCAACCTTTTCATAATTGTATCCGATAACCTCACCTGCTAACCAAGAATGCTGCTGACAAATTGTGCAACTACAATGTCGTCTAAGTACTCATGATCCTCTAGTAAAAAATAGGCTAAACACAGGACCCTATATGTAATTGATTAAAATTCTCCATTGGAACCTCCATTTCAATTGAACCCAAACTTTGGTTTAATGATCACTCGGTGGGTCCCTTTCAGAACTTAATACCACCAACAAACAAAGATGATCGTCTTACCTAAACTTAGCTTTTCTAAAGACTCTATGGGATTTTCATTTTTAAAAAATCGCTATGTCTAAATTGGCTTGCTCTATTGAAATCAAAGGCGAATCGAATGATTTCAATATCAACTTTGTCTCTGCAACTGTAAACCAGGTTGACGAATACAGGCTCCTGGGATCCTCCGGCTCTGTGAAGTCGTCGTATGGTTTTGCCATAACCTATTCATGATTTGTATATCTGAAACCGCACAACACTGTGATTGAAAGAAATATTGACTAAAAGGTTATAAAAAGTTGTAGCTGTTATGGGGGACAGATAAAAATTTAAAATTAACTAGTGTTTTCTTATAATGGTTGTTATCTGACTTAACAGGGAAAATCTGAAGTGATCCTACAATTAAATTAAGATTAACCTCCCTTAGAAAAGAAAATGTTCTTTTATTTATTCCAGGTTTTATTTGTTTTGATAACATTCTTTTGAAAGCATGATTTTATGCATATGCAATGTATTTTGTAAAATGATATGCTTAGTTTGTTACAGATTTAATTTAAGTCTTATTTTCCTGAAATTTAAATAAATGTATAATTTTTAGTATCTTTTTTTTAGACAAACAATGTATCAGTAGAAAATTGACAATAATCTATTTTAAAATATTGCTTTTGCATTATGGTGTATAATAGTTTTTTATCATAAAATAACATTATCACTTTCCAGGACTTCAAATTTAATAAAATTCATCATTTCCTGTTGTATTGAGCAAAAGTAAAATCACAACCATGGCAAAATAATGATTCTTCATGATGTTAATTAATGGGTAGTGCATTATCTCTAAGTTTAACCCAGATACAGGATAAGTTCTTTGTGTTGAAAATATCACCAATAATGTACATAATATTATTTTCACATACAACAGTTGAAAAAGAAACTGACTAGTCCAATGGTGATTTTAGCGGATGTTTAGAACACAGAATCACAGAAACTTTCGTTACATCAACTTTAAAGACTAGAAATTCTTTAAATGCAAAATACACATGAACTATCTTTTCTGAATTCTAAACGAACAGCTCCCCTTTTGTAGTAGCCAGTTCATTTTTGAAAAAATCAGCTGTAGCGTCAGCCTTCGGTCTGAACTTTGGGTTTTGATGCCAACACTTTTCAATCCAATCAATCCAACTATCGGGAGGTTTTGTGTAGGGTTCTGTTTTAAAGGCAGGTCGTGTTCCTTGTCTGACTTCTACTGACAGCCTCCCTCTGACTCGACCATCCAGTTCATCGTTTACAGACTCCCCATACCACATTTCCCACAATACCATTGCCAAGCTGTAAATGTCTGCTTTCCGGTTGTAAATAGATTTTTGTTCATGGACTTCCGGTGCCATATATACAGGAGATCCAACAAAGGTACCAGAAATATCATCTTCTGGTTTGGTTAAGCCAACATCTGTTAGTTTAACCTGTCTCCATTTTGTTAGCTGAAATACACATCACGATTATTTAATGTTTTATTAATATTGTGGTAAAAACTTTTATACTTGTATTGAGAAGATGGATATAACAAACCAAATGAGCTAAAGATGGATTGTAATCGGTAATGTGTTACGTCAGATTAAAATCAACACAGAAAATGAGCGATTTTAATTGCAGGATAACTTCTTTGTTTCGAAAATATCAACAAAAATGTACATTTTATGACTTTTAATAAACTGCACCCGAAGTAGTCAAACTGATTTTTTAGAATATATTATAAGCTTCATCATTGTAATAGATATGAATATCTAAATTATATCTATTTTTTTGTTAATGTGGGGCACTATGTAGTATACTTACAAGTATGTTTTCTAGCTTCAGATCTCTATGTACCAACTTCTTGCTGTGCAAGTACTGCAAACCAGCACAAGTCTGAACGATATAGCGTATCATTGCATCTTTTGCTTTAACATGGGCTTCAGATCCTGCAGAAGTCTTTCCAGGATTGTCTTCCTTAAGAGAAGATTTCTTATCCAGGTAAACAGCTTTTAAGTTTGTGAGACAACTTGCCATAATCATCACCCAGAAGGTTTTTTGTGGTTTCCCTTTTTGCATGATTGTCGCACCATAGTATTTGATAATGTTCTCATGATCCAGTTCTCTAAAAAAAATAATGGAAGTATTAATTTAAACTCTAATTAAAACTTATTTTTCAATTATATTCAAAAACATTTAATAATGTCGAACATTTAAGCAATTTGAATTTAATTGAGGTTTTTGTGGATAACTGTTTTTTTTTTTACTAACCTGCTGTGACACTATCACCTCATGTCAGTTTATCTTACCTCAGTGTTTGATCTTCAAGTAATAATTCGGATACATTGTTGGTTTGCAGTGGATCTTTAAAGACTTTGATAGCAACCTCAGCTTTTCTCCCTTCCCCTGTATCAAGAGTACCGGGATAGACACAGGCAAAACTGCCCGTTCCAAGTTTCTTGTTGTCATTCCACTCAAGATCTCTTAGACGGTAGTCTAGCTTCAACAGTTCATAAACATAAAATAAATCTAGTTCACCTTGTAACACTAAACATCTGCGTAAATGTTCTGGAATCGTAAACATTGTTTCTTTTGTTTCCATTATTTCAGCCTCCAAGGTTTTCATCAGTTGCTTGTCCATCGCTAATAAATCTGGTATCATTTTGGCAATTTTATTGATATCCTTTGAAAATGTTTTAACGTACTTGCTCATTACTTCTTTCAATTGAGGATTAGCAATTAGAGAGTTAACATAGATTTCTGTTGCCTTATACATCTGGTCAATGCATGTCTCTTTCTTGTACTTCTTGAAAATTGGTTTGATTTCTTTTTTTACATCTTTTTGAAATCCTCCAATACTACAAACAAAATCCCCAAGTCCATTGGTTTTATTTTTCTGTCCACGATTGTCTACTGCCCCTGGAGGGGAAGATCTCAGAGATAAAGGACTATCCTTTTTGAAAGAGCGATGTAAATTTACCATGGCAACAGAATCACCACATACTAACATTGCTGAAAATGGACACATTGAATGTAGAAAACTGGAACTGTAAATAGGAATATTCCAAAACGCGCAAATTTGTTTTCATATTTAATTGCAGTTTACATTATTTCAAACCTTGAAGTAACAGTTATATGGTTTTGTTCTGATGTATTTTTAGTGATATAATTTTAACGTGCATTGGCCCCTATTCTAATTATGACGTTTAAGCTGAAACATGTATTTAAGTTTAAGCTAATGATACAGATTCACTTATGTTGTGGCAAATTTCGTTGGTGTATTTTAATAGGATTTCCAACGTAAGCCAGCGAATTACAATCAAAGAAATTGCCATACAGTGCAGAAAAAAAGAAATTGCCATACAGTGCAGAAAATTTGTATTTTTATATAATGATTACTCCAATAAATGTATGTCATTGTGCTGCATTGTTCGTACTCGATTGCATTATCAGCCCAGTACTCTGAATTTTTTTATTTCCACATAAATTGATTAAAATCATAGAGAAAAAATATATACTTTGTCCTTTTTTGTATAAAAATAAATAAATAAATACCTCCAATTTTCTTTATTTGGTCCTCCATTAGTTCGACCTCTTGACCAAACTTGCTTACAATGTGTTTCTGTATTGTCACTTTTATTTGATTTGACTTTTCCCAATCATTCAACTTTTCTCTTAGTTTATCTGCAATACTCTTTTCCGCCGAAGACTTTATCTTTTTCCATTTTCTATCTTGGGCAGGACATTCTTTCTCCAACCAAACTGCCATAGAAGCTCTCATGTCGGTTGAATTAAGAAAATCTGCTATGTTACGATAAAGTCTATCAACTTCCATATCAATTTCTTCGTGCAAGCGGCCAATGATTAATTTTGACTCTTTTTCAAATTTCTCAATCCGTATTTCCAGTTGCGCCATCATTTCTCGTCTTTGTTCTAGCGTTTTGTTGCTGTTCAGCTTGCTTACTTTTAGTGTGTACAGTGCTCGCTTCATTACTTGTGACAGCCACCTTTGAGATATAAAGACAATTTGCAGTTTTATGCTCAATATTCTGTCTGATTTTTTTTTTGGTAAAATAAGATCTTACCAATGTCACAAAAGAATTTACTGTAATTATAATTCCTTTGATAACCGGTAGACATAGGAATAATGCATGTTTAAGTAATAAATTAATCAAGGTAAAAATAAATTATCACATGGTAATCCTTGTTTGTCTGTCAGATAACTATGGGTTACCTGACCATAAACTACATTTTTCATTGGCAATGTAAGATGCTACTTTACAAGCGAGATTCCGGTTCATCTGCAAGCTAACGATAGGTTACCTGATCGTAACCTACATTTCGCGTTGCAAAGCTGAGGTTCCTATGACTTGCATAAACGCCCTGTAAATTTTTGTTCAAAATCGGTAAAAAATTACCAGAAATTTAATGATACAGAGGTTACCCTTTGCTAAGTTTAGACTTCTGTTTCTTTTCATTGTATTGGGTTTATTAATTGTCATTGTATATTAATATGATTTCCAACATTTCGACCTACAGTAGGCCGTCGAGTTATCAATCAACGAAATTGCTATACAGTGCAGAAAAAATGAAATTGCCATACAGTGCAGAAAATTGATATTTTTATATAATGATTACTCCAATAGATGTATGTCATTGTGTTGCATTGTTCGTACTCGATTGCATTATCAGCCCAGTACTCTGAATTTTTTAATTTCCACGTAAATTGATTAAAATCATATAAAAAATAAATATATAAGTTGTGAGGATATGATTTTAGAAATAGTTTCCAAATGATTACTCCAAAATAATGTTAAATTTAAAATCTATTTTAAGTATTGTTTGGCGTCTTCATGTTTCTCCCAATTTTAATTTTGGGTTAAGAATTATAATAAACATTTATACCAGAGACCCGTATATGTTTATTCTCAAGAAACAAAATCATTTGTAGATCTTGGAATTGCCTCATAAAACTTTTTGCTATCAACCAAGAAAGAAAAATACTTACTATATCAAACATTACATATAACGGACTGTAGAGGAACGATAAAGTTAAATAAAAATAATTTATGCGTGTGCAATTTTTCACTGTTATAAAATTGGAGGTAAGACCTGCCTACGAACTTTATCACGACCAGCCAATCAGCACCAGTAAAAAAATTAAGATACCGAAGTCACAGGAAATTAGAGATAGATTTTTGAATGAATTAATTATCTATAATTTGTCTTTGCGTTAGTTAATTGTAATTACTGTCATTATTCATAGAAATTTCATCTATAAATGAATTAGTTTATTCGAATTTCACTTTACAAAGTTATTTATAGGTTACCATTAGATAACTCATAGTTAGCTATCAGTTAAAACGGAATTCGTTGATAAAGTAGGATTACCTGAATAACATCCCCCATTTCCAGAGGGACATATAGGATCGGTTCAGGTAACCCATAGTTAGCTGACATATAATTTTCGTGATAATCTAAGTTTACCTAAGTTTTAGTTAGCCTCGTGTGACATATAAAAAGGCGATAATGCTGCTAATGGAATATATGACACAAATATCAGAGTCGAATTATTAATACTGCCCGATTAGTTGGCGGTCTTAAAATATTTTCGAAGTGTTCTACTTAACCCTTGGTCAGGTAGCTTGCTTTTTAGATATAGTTTAAGTATCAAATAAGATCCATACCTACATGCAGACTCGAAGTGTTATTCTTTCTAAAATTAAAGTTGAAAATAATTCTGATGAAAATATAGAACCGTGTTGGGGGGAGTAAACCTGAATAAACCCGATATATCACACAGTATCAATTGTTTTTGTTATTGGGTTTTGTTTCTACCTTTTGTATTTTAAACACTAATGTGTCTCCACAACTGAAGTTGGGAGGCTGTAGTTTTAACCTTTAAACTTTTATAAGAAATAACATGATTTTAGCTTACCTGTATTCTTTCACTAGAGAATGTTCCATATTCTTAATAAATGACTTGTAAATATCTTTACACAATTTTTGGAAGTCCTCACTATGCACTCCACTTAGATCCATTTGTTGTTCCTTAAAAGTAAACCAAATAAAGTTTCATCTTTGTTCAATCGTACTAAAATAACACATTCAATAAAGATCCCCAACATAATCAAAACCTATTTTGAACAAACTTTAACCTAGCCATTCGTAACTCTTTGACACATATTAAGTTAAAAATATATACATACCTCCTTAACAGATATAAAGAAAAGTTGCTCATCTTTCAGGTATGGACATGAACGTCTTATTTGCTGGATATACGAATGTTTTGAGTTTTCCATATTTTCCTCTGGTATCAAGTCACATTTATTACACACAATTATGATATCTTCGTAAGAAATTGCTGACTTTGAAAGACTACTGACATGATGGAAGATTCGATCTACCTAGAAAAGATGTCAAACGTTTTTTGTAAGTCTTTTCTTTCAATCAATTTTTTGGTTGCAGATTTCAGAGTTCTACGGTTAGTTGAAAAAGAGACATCCAGATTGACAGGTGAAAAAAAGTATTATTTATGTAAAGAAATAGATTTTTACCCCTATTACCGTGACCCTCTTTTTGAAAGTCTAAACGTCCACACCTGTTGATTTAATCTTACGGTAAATTCGCACAAAAGTCATTTAATGTTCTAATGATAAAATCATTATAATATATTAATTGATAAAATCATTATACTATTTTTTTAAATATACCTTTTCCGTTTGTAAATTGTCTGGTTTTGAGACATCAATAACATACAAGTACACGACATTTGCAGGAAGATCTGAGATTATGTCCTCCAAACGAAGCGTCGTGTCGATTTCATCAGGGATGTCTAGCACATAGATACCATTCTGCAGAAAAGTTAAATAAATTTATGTAAGTATACAATTTACAATGTGACCATCAACGAAAATATAGCGGTGAGTAAAACCGTTCTTTCTTCATTGTCAACCTCTGTATGAACATATTTTACCCCGCCACATACTTTATTTGCCTGTCCCAACCCAGGAACATGTAATCTACTTGATGTCATTGTTTTTATTTTGAAATGTTGCTTGCTTTGGTTTGTACACTTTTTGGCCGAATGAAGTTTCCCTTGAATATCAACACATTTTTGTGGCCTTTTACAACTTGCCTTTGGGTGTGGATATATTGAATGCTGTAGGGTTGCATGTAGATGTTTGTAATTTATACGTTTTGGATGACCGTCTCATAGACAAATTATCACAGCTATGTGTAGAAAGGGATGTTTTCTGATAATTTTTTGCAAAGATTATTTTGCACTGGATGTTTTTATTGGTGATGCGTTGAGAGTTATTCTAATTTTATGTTGATAAGCAATGATTTTTATAATAGTAATAAGAAAAGATAATTCATTATGATTTTCTGTACCGGCCCAGTAGTTAGCATTTTTGTCCTGATTTTTTGTCTGAACTGCAACAAAAGTCTTCATAGATTTTAATGAAACTTCCTCAAATGCTTAGTTATTTTTTAAAGATTTCCCCTGATATCACTGATTATTGGAATTCGTTTTTTGACAGTAAAGTGTTGTCTAAGGTGAAAGTCTTTAAAACGTCATTAGATTTGCAAAACCATCAAGGATTGTTTTATTCAACTCGCACGGGATCGTCTTTCTGCTAAAAGTGTTTATTCCAGGATAGATATTTCACAAACATATTTCATTTTCCCAATATTTTGACAGAAACTGCGTTTATCTTTTTTAGCACTGAAGTGCTGTTTATTATGGTCCACTGAAAAACCGTTTGTTATAAAAGTTGAAGCTTTCTGCAAATTTGAATAATTTTTTTCATTTTTCTTGATGAATTTTATTTAAGAAAATTTTCCCCATTATAGAAATATTTTGTGTATGTGATTTTTTTTTAAAAGTTCCCTATTTTGACAGTAAATTAGATGTATTACACATTTCTTAAATTATTTTGACAGCTAGAGAGGGGGACACAAGGTTCTGAAGAACTGTAAAGAATTTTAATGGAGTTGCAGTAATATTTTTCTGATTTTTTTATCAGTAAATGAATCAATAATGATAAAACTAGGGATTCACATTCGTTCCTTTTGCAAGTATTCTTATATTTTATTCAGAGTAGGCATTTTCGAACATTTTCATTTGTTTTATTTTATTTCAAAGTTTGTGCAGCACTTATGACTTGTTTTTACTTTGCGGTTTAACATATGTCCATACTTTAATAGAATGGCTTTATTCTAAAATGAAAATATTTCCTTATGGGATGACAAATAATAAGTTTACCTCTAGGAAATTAAGAGGAAATTCTATGACAACTTTTTCGTGAACAACTGATTTATTATCAGACGTTTCTTCTGATTTTATAAAATTGTGCAAGACTTCTCTGTTTTCCGGGTTTTCCAAATCCAGTACAGTTTCTACAAGTTCTTTAGTTTCTAGACTTCGACTGTATAATGTTGCCTGTGGTTTGGTACCACGCTTCAGCTCACAGTAAGTCTTTGTACATCCGTATTCATCAACAGGTAGAATATCAGTCTGCAGTAGTAGATTGATGAGGCTTGTTTGTCCTGAGGCTATCTCACCTTTAAAGATTTTCAGTTTTATTAGAAACACGGTAATTAGAATTTGTATATATACTTTAACTTTAAATGTTATTGGAGGCCGCCTGAAAGGGTTCGAAGATATAAGCTATGAAACATACAACTTGATCAAGCTTTGCGTATTTATATACTTTTATGTCAAAAGCTCCAAAATTTAAACTACGGTACGCTACTCCAGGGCGTGTGCTTGCTGTCAGGATTTTATTGATAAAGGGTTGCTACTGATAAGATATATCTGTAAATGTTAGTCTTATAAACAAAACCTAATATAAAAAACTGCAGTACTAACCAGTTACAACAAGAACACTTTCACAACTTTTCAAATCTTCAATCTTAGATCTAGCTGTGTCTTCTATATTTTCATAGGAGTCACAAATACTCTTTTGGTGGTTCATTGGTAACTGCTTGTAAAATTGAACCA
Organism: Geukensia granosissima; assembly: GCA_032357055.1. NCBI lineage: Eukaryota > Metazoa > Mollusca > Bivalvia > Mytilida > Mytilidae > Geukensia > Geukensia granosissima. The sequence continues at coordinate 12,735 of JAULBM010303328.1, forward strand.
TGCTATCAAACTTTGACACCAGTTTAGCTGTGTTTGTTCGGAGTTTTTCTGATGATTCATTCAAAAAACTGTTGATCTGTAGGAAAATGAATCAAATGATATTTCATTACAATCAAGTATTTGAAAAAGAAGAAACATGGAGTAATTGTTTTTTACTCAAATCCGTATAGGTAAATATAATACATGTAATAGTATACTGGTAAAGTAGAGGCTGCAAATTAACCGTTGGTGTCGTATAGAGAGAAATTTCTGTAAACAACTCTCAATGTCGCAGATTTTTTTTTAAATTCAAATCTTTACATTATGGTCAGTTCCAGCCACAATGCTGCCCTTTGTTACATCTAATACCTAAATATTTGGGGTTGGTCTTGTTTTGATAGCTTTTACATTGTGCTTACAGTCATCAATTTCATAAATCATCTCAAATTTATATTTTTCTAAAACACCCGACTTATCCTCTAATGCACGAAATGGGACCATTTTATTTGTCGAACTTTTAGTTGATGAGACAGTTGATGTTTTAATCGAAGTGATAAGGTTAAATGATATGCATGTGTATCTTTATGAAACCGACAGAGTTTTCTACTATACTGTTAGCCAGTTTCTTGATGATGACTGTATAGGTTTTTTTCGTATGCATTTTAGTGATATTTGGTTTTCAATTGCATTTTTATGAGTATAAACCAATTCATTTCTCAAGTCAAGGTCAGAAATGCCGCCAGTCATGCTTGAGCATTAAATACAAATTACATTTGTCTGTTCAGATTTATTATTAGAAATTAAATATAATTCAGGTATAAATAAAATTTTGACAATACACCCTACCTTTTCATTTGATAGTTTTTCTTGCTCCTCTGCTTTTGCTTTCCAATGAGCCGATAATCTTTGTAAAGCTTGATCCTTTGTTCGTAGCCCTTTTGTTTCCAGACCCCAGGATTTTAGTAGAAGTATTGCAGTTTTAACGTCTGTAATTGTCATTATATCTTCCTCGCTGGATACGCAATAGCTAGCCCGTCTTACAAATCTGCTTGCCATTTTGGTTAGTTACATTTGCACCATCAAAGACATGCCCAAATATTATTTTTTCTTGTTCTTTTATTTAACTTCCTAGTAAAACTGATATTATGTTAATTTAAAACCAGCGACACCTTTGATTATTTTTGGTCTTTAAAAATATAACGATCCGAAACAAAGGTAGAATAGCCAATATTTCAACAGTCAGACTAACTTTCATGTCTGAAACAGGATATTTAAGATAATGAAAAGCCTTGAATAATTATTCAAGTCGTTTGTAATTTGTTCATGTTTTTTTTTTACTGTAAAGCAATTACAAGGAACCGTGTATTAGGGATATTTAAACACCAAGTTAAAAATCCAGTGGATTTTATGATATCGTTCTTTCCGACATGGTTAATAATTTTTATTTAATATTGTAAACCTCTTTGTATTTAACATTATTCTATACTATCACATGAGCAAACAAAGACTTGTCTGTCGTTCGGGTATATTTAACAACAGACATTTACATCCTAGCTTTTCAAACAAGTGTCTTGAAAACCCGCATGATCTAATCAATCATGTAAATATTCAATGATCCGATTTTTTTATCTGAATTACTGCAGATGTAAGATAAATCTGTCTACAATCTAAACTATATCAATTCTGGTTGTATATATCTTGACACGACCAAACTATGGCATCATTAAATAAACTGTGATCGCAGCAGCGCCAGCATTTTCCCTCCTCCCTTTTCAATATTCATCTTTGGTGTATTAAGAAAAGCAAATGTTGATGCTTTTTTAAATTCACGTTATTATAAATTTGACCAATCAAGAAATGTTCTAGATTTTATATCTGACAGTATATGTGAATACACCACAGTTGTGTGTTGC
>JAULBM010303339.1:0-14626 GCA_032357055.1 Geukensia granosissima
ACCCGCCCTTGCTGTCAATTTCTAGGTGTAAGTCTAGATAAGAAGCAGACCTTTCTGTTTCTGTAGTATCTTTGATTACAAGTTCAATGGGATAGATGAGGTCAACATAGTCACCAAATTTAGAGTTATTCAGTGAAAGGAACGTGAAACCAAAAGATTGAGCCAACTTTTTCTTTTTTTCTGTTTTCTCTGTAGAAGGCTCTGTATGAAGTCAGCTTCATACGAATAAAGGAATTAATCGGCGAGAAGGGGTCCACAGTTGGTCCGAATTGGAATGCCGACAGTCTGTTAAAACACACGCCCGCAAAACATTACAAAAATGTTGTCAATCAAGAAATCTAGCATTCCTAAAATGTCATCTTCTGAGTACTTTTTGTTAGAATCAGTGTGATTTACAACAAATTAAAGTTTGTCCCTCCCTAGAACCAAATATTTGAATCTGTGTTTGCCATCTTTTTAAGAAAACAGAGGTGAACTAAGGCTCTTAATTTCCCTTTGAGTTTTGAATGTGGAATAATAGTATACAGGTGGAAAAATCAAATGTTTTGATGCTATTGCAAGAGGTAAGGGACCTTGATTTGAGGCATTCTAACACTGAGATCTTTGGAATTTTTAGAATCCACATTTGATTCACACCACATCTAGAATGGCTTGTTTCACAGCAATTCTGGAGCCAATTTTTTACTGCTGATAGAATAACTGTCAGTAACTTGGAAAGAGGTTTTGTGAAGCAATTGACAGACCCTGCAATGAAACGTTGCTTGTCATGACACTTGTGAAGCTTTGGAATCCAATAAAGTAAGGGAAGATCGAATTCCTCCTCTTTAGTTGAAATTCCAAAAGAAGACAAAACTGACCGATGATTGTCAAGGATTTCCTATTTTGGTAAGTGTCGTTGGGGTATATGTTGGGTTGTCAAGTAAACTGTCGATACCTAATTCCTTTATCAAGCATGCATAAATGCATTCAAAAATGATATTTGATGAGTTATATTTACTTTTTATTCTTTTTAAAAATGAGTTTAGTGACAAAATTACCATTTTCTTATGAAAAAAGTTTCTGTTTCCATTATTTTGACTATCAATCCAAGGGGAAACTTAAAACATAATTACAAAAGTTGTAAAGTTAGTACATCTCTTTCTATATCTGTTAATTCTCAGATATAAATGTTATCAAGTCATAACCAAGTGTAGGGATAACTCTTCTAAATATTCATTTTGGGTTATTTTGTACTCTGTTGGCATGCAAATAAGAGGACAATGAGATTTTAAATTAAAATGTTCCATTTATTCAATGGGTGCCTAACTTTACATTCTGGTAAATATATTTGAAGTAAAAGTTAAAAACCTTGGATTTATCCTCCGAAATTCAATGAATGACTTTTTGCTTTCCAATGAGATTATTTCATGTTAAAATATTCCGTAAAATGGTCTCAAATCAGGGTTTTGAGTCCATGTCTGCCCCCCAAGACTGAGCAGACGTGGACTCAAACCCTGAGAGGATGGGAACAGCTATGCAGATGTAAAAGTTTTCGAAAATTAAAATTATAAAAAAATCCAAAACAAAGGATTGCTATATTTCATGGGACGTCAAAATATATTCGTACTCTCTGTAAGCCACCGCCTTTAAAAAGATACAACATATGAGAATTTGTGCGACTTTTTCACATTTTACTTTTAATTTGGCGTTGCTCTTCACGGCGGCATATCTACCCTTCACAAGGCGCTAACTCAAGAAAAAAAAAATGAAACAAGTGAAGAATGTAAAAATATTCGAAAGGTATTTCATATTTCAATTTGATTTTAGTATCTGGTAGAGGGAGCCCTGTCCGCCCCTCATCCAAACACCCAATCAAACCTGCCACCTGGTCATAACTATAAAAGGCGCACAAAGTGATTTTTGTGGGTCCTGTAACATTTTATTAAAACAAGGTTTTTTCATCTAGGTGGATCTAATGAATATTTAAAAGGGAGATAATTATTGTGTGTTAGATTTCAGCATGAGCAGCATCAGTAAGAAATTTTGAAAAGTCAGTATGTAAAAATCTGATGACTTCATGTTTTGAAGTGAACAACAAAAAAGATGACGATACATATGGCGCTTTTTATACAATACTTCATCTGGAAAGTCAGTATTATTTTACGCATACACGATTTTTTATTTGGGTCGATCTGTGGAGCTTTTCACAAGGAGTGGTATTTCATCTTTGTTGAAGGCCTTGTGGAGACCGTAAAGATTTGTAAATTCCTGTTTTTCTCGTACATGTCGTATTCTCTGACATTTACCCCATATCTTTTCGTTTTGATATTTCCTATTCAGCGAGATCAATTCATAGACAAGGTCGACATTTGCCACTATCAAAACCTTAATGCGTTAAGGTAAGAAGCCAAACGCACTTCATATATTTAAAAAGTCCAAAGGTTATGCGATAGGCCACAGATTTAAAAGGAATATTGAGAGTTCATCAAATACAGTCATGTTCTCTTATCGTAAATCTACACAATATGATAGTGATACCAAAAACAAAACCTGAATGTTAAGTAATCAAACTATGAACTGACAAATCATCAGCTAAAATTGTTTGTAAACCGACATTTAAAAACCACCGTTGAAAGAAATGGGCTTGAAATCAGTAAAGAATTTGTGTTTTAAATCCATCCTATGACCTTTTTAGGGAATCAATACATCTAATATTGGATAATTACAGGCGAAATGACAGATATGTAATATATACGGTCTAACATGTACGGAGAAAAATGGCTGTAGATAATGTGACATTTATTTTTAAGATTTGTCTTTGCTTATTTTGTGTTGGGAGATTTTCACACTGTATTAACTTTGACATTAACAATAGCATCATTATTGAAGGACCAAGAGGCAGTTATTTTGGATATTCAGTAGGAATACTAGAAAACAAAGATGGAATTAAGTAAGTCTTTTCTCTCTCTTTACAAAAATTGGAAATACCTTTTTGGGAGGCTCTTCGGGTTTTTTTTGGGGGGGGGGGGGCTTGTAAAAAGGTTTTGGATAAGTTAACGTATAATTTCTGGTGATAGTAACATTAGAAAGATAATAATTTGCATGAGAATTTAAATCGCATAAGAAAAGAACAAGAGGATCCCTAGACTCGACAGTTTCTAACTATATGAAGTACTCTACTTCACATTTACACCACATCGTTTTTTAATGCAGAAGAAAGAATAACACTTCGCTTTTTACATTTGAATTCTCTTTTATATGGAGATATTCAAGAAGGAACAACAATATAGTTGTCTTACTTAATGGTCAATTCTTATGATATAAATATGAGAATTGGTACGCCGTTCAAAATGTCCAAATTACAAACAACCGAACATCTACAGGTTGCCTTAGGCCTTCAACAATAGGAAAAGATGGAGACTGTTGGTCAAAGCTGTAACACACACTATTGCGTTATAGACTTCAAATAAAATTTGTATTGTATGCACGGGACATATCAACTGGCAAAAAGTTTACATTTTTTAGGAATATTGTACATGTTTATTATGAAAATAGTGTCTAAATGATACATGAGTCACGCAAATTATAATAATGGAAATTTCATTTAATCGTCCACGTTCGTTGTTCTGCTAAAAATCGGACAATTTATTAAATAATTGAAGTTCTTTAGTACAATTTAAAGGTCAGGTTAATAATCTCGAGTTTTTTTCAACTCGGATGATAGATGTACCCAAAGTGTTCTATCTGTTTTGAGTTTTTACATTAACAAAAAAAAAATGTAGTCAGAGCAAAAGTGTTTAAATGATTGTCAGTGAGACCATATGACAGGCGAACCTTAACATCTAAAGGTCCCATTATGAACCAGAGTCCCACACCATAACGGAAGCTGTAAAAGGCCCCGAAATACAAAATGTGAAACTATTCACAAAATCCGATAATCGACCTAATCTATTGAAAAAATGGTGAAAAAATAACAAAAATGACTAATAAAACAAAAACAACCACTGAACTACAAGTTCCTGGCTTAGGACAGGCACATAAGTTGACCAGATGGCCATTCTAGTTGCGCAGACCATGTTGATAGTCCATGTTGGATGATGGAACAGAGGATGTACCTAATTCTGTTTTATCTAATTCCAATCCCAGCAACTCCTGCTTTCGTTATTCTTAGTTTTTTTGTTAAAAAAATCACTCCTCTTTCAACAAAGAAATACAAATGTTACCTTGAATGTGTTTGTGTTAAGTTGTAACAAGTTGTATTTCCCGGGGATATACAAACCGGGTTTTTGCTTTTGGATCAGAATATATTTTCGAGGCCGGTCTGTTACAAATGTATCTCTTTTTTTGTTATTTTCAGTGGATATTTTAAGTGTATATAGCTTAATTATTTGGCCAATTATTGTTACACTTGAATATCATTACATTTTATTTTTGAGCTTTTTACCGTTTGCCTTAGGGTATGAATATGTTTCAATTATTAAAGGCCTGTAGATGTTTCTAATTTACACCTTTTGGATGGCTGTCTTATAGACAATCATACCACATCTCCTTTTTAATATTTGTATTCTGTATCGGCATCAAATGTTAAAGCCACACATCATGTAAAGAGAATTGTTGAGCTTTCACAAATGTCTAACAACGCGACATACTTTATGTGCATATCCCGAGTTGGAAACCTATATGCCAGTGTTCGTCGTTAATGAAATCATGTCTTATTATTAATTGTTTTACATTTTTAGATATAATTGGTCAATTATTATTCAATATTGAATAGATTCACAGTTCTGTTGGTTGGGTCTTTATAGATTGCTTCATGATATGGAACTCTGATCATTGTTGTAAGCCAGACAGCAACTTAATTGTAGATGGTTAATTATTAGTTTCGATTTTGCTGGATTTCTGTCAAATCAACTATCATATTACACCTCCCATTTCAAATAAAACATCAAGACATTATCGTGTTTGTTCATAAAATGTTAATAAAATCGGAGATGGCCGGCCCCTTCTTTGGGTCATCCCCGGTAACTTTTAAACAATCATTTTGTATTTGGCAGGTTGGTGCATCACCTCTAGGTGATGTCTCTGCTAAAAGCGTTTTGTTCTCGCTGACAATAATTCTTTTTTGTATGGGACCACACCGCACAGGCATAAGATTTTGGTTGATTTTAGGCATCATTTGTTTAAATGAAAAAAAGTTGTTTTTCCCTTTTAAACCATCGAAGAGAACACTAGTGACCTGGAAGCAATATTTTACCCTTTGGCACATTTACTTTTATACGACAGCAAAATTGCAGTCGTATTGTATTGTGGTATAATACTCTCGATGTTGTCTTTTGCGTCTTTCCGCACAACCTTTTCTCAGTTCCAATACGGATTCTATTAACATTTTGTGAACTAGACAGAAATTTGTATTTATTTAAGATTATCGGACCTAACCCGTTTCTAAAGGATATGCAAGCTTTTGTCACCACTGAGCATCCGCTGTCCGTCCGTTGTTTATAACATTTAATATTCTCCTCTGAAACCGATGGGAAATAATTTTACATTTATCATTCCGATCGTCAGCAAACATGGCTACCTCTTTCAGTATTTGTTTCTGATCGGTCGAATATTTAAGATCCTTTTCCTCTGTAACACTCGAACAAATGAACTAAACCTTGGCTTGTATGAAATTTACATGTCGTCCTGGTCTGTCAACCAACAATACCGCAACAGGCATTTCTTCTTTCTGATTGGTCGAATCTTCCCACCGTGCTTGACCTAATCAACTGAAACTTGACCTTAAGCATCCATGGGGTGATCTCTATTACATATAGTCCCGGTTGGTCAACCTAAAATTCTACTCTGAAACATTTGCGCCAAATAAACTGAAACTTGGCTAGAACCATCTATGAAACCGCTTCCATATATTGTACCTGTTGCTACAATAACATGGCTGTCACAGACGGTTCTTGTTTCTGATTTGTGGTCTCCTCTGAAACCGTGCACCAGATTTAAAGAAACTTGGGAGATATATGATAAAAACATCCATTGAAATGCTCAGGAAGTAGTTTACTTATATATATAATTAAAAAAGAAGGATCTGTTATGTTTTACGTGTAGTCGCCGCCCCTTGTTTTCAAAACATAAAAGCAATAAAAATGAAGATAGGAGAAATGCTGAGTGCCTTCCATCCCTGCATCCGCTGCTGATCACTGTCATATTGAACTCGGGTCTTGTCATCAATAATTTTTTTTTTACCAGAATCAAGTCGTATTGTAGGAGGTACCTGTAAACTCAGAGACCTCTCAGTAAAAAGACTGACAATGCCAGTCCGGAGGCGGTCAAAATGATCAGTGAGCGGTCATTATACAGTCTCCACACTTACCCGAATGTTCATTTGTTCACCTTTTACCTACCAACGTGCTGCGCTGGGGAAATACCTAATTTTCATCTCATTCCAAACCGGAAACATATACATCATGATTTTTTTCAAATTTTGTATAAAAAGATTCATTTCAGTCATCTTCAGTTTCAATGCCTTTCATTTCCTAAATGTTGAATGATTTTAAAAGTAGGCCTACTTAAATTTATTTTCATTTTTTTTTTGTTTCTTTCCGTTTCTATTCTTTTTTCTTTATATTTTCGTTTTGTTTCTTTGCTTTTCGTTTTCCGTTCATTTCGTTTCGTTTCTTTTCTTAGCTTTTAGTTTCTTAATAATTTCTTGTTTTAAATGATGCCAATAAAGATAATAACTCTGAACCTTTTAGCTTATTTTCGTAGAAACCTAGGAGTACTGTACAAACCTACTTGTGGAATGTAATTCATGCACTCATTGATCAATGTAATGCAATTATATTTTGCCGTTATAACACAATAGCTAATAAGTTCACAGTGAACAGACCTCCTCGTTGGTGTAAAGGTGCTCGACTCGAGTGCAGAAGGTCGTGAATTCCATTTCCTGTCGAGTCAAACCATAGACATTAAAATCGGTATATGCTGCTTCTCCGCTAAGCACGCGGCATTAAAGAGTAAGAGAAAAGACTGGACTGGTCAGCCCAGTCAGAATAATGTGTCTGGGTAAAGTGGCATGTCTTCCTGCGGACTGTTGCTTTCGTGAGCTAGCATGTTAAAAACTCGACTGAGCGTGTCGGTCTTGTACAAAGCAGTGTTCATTCATCATCATCATGCATTAATGCTCTCGTCCTGAATATGCATGAAATATTTGCCACTGGACGTCAAGCAACATTCAACCAACCAATCAATCAATCAATTCAAGGTGAAGAGCGTCAATCTCGTTTTATGCCTGCTTTAAATTCTGATTCCAAATGATCATATATATAAAATTAATTAAATAATGTAACTTCAGGGCGGATTCTTGATAGGAAAGCAGAGGCGTTTTCTTCACAAATTAAAGGGAAATCATGCTATTTTTGTGTTTTTTAGGGGCGAATTCTCCTTGCGACCTATCGGAATTCGCTACCATAAATTAGCTCTGGAGGACGTTCATAACTATCACCCCCCACCCCGACCTCCGATTTTAATAGCCCTGTAGTCCATCAGCCAACACGGGAAAGTCTGCGATCCGATGTCTACCTCTGGGTACCGCAATATTTATCCAGATCTGTTTTGCCTATTATCTTAACTTTCATTCTCACCCTGTTATACTTTATAAAAGGTGTCCAAAAGTTGTGTAACATTTGGTTTTCTGAAACCGCCCTATTCCAACAAAATGAGGGTGGTCATTTTAAAATCAATATTTAATCTTTTTCTACATCTCAAACTTAACAGATTTGTCAAATATATAGGAGATATAGTTAAGTATTTTTGAAAACAATAAACTTTACAAGCATAAGTCCTGCTAAACACAAGCTATACAACATTTATGAACACCAACTTTTATTTACAAAATATCACACATTTTATTTAATCCTTTACGAAAATAGTTAATAGTTATCTCTTAAATTCGTGTGATGGTTTAAAACAAAAGTTTTTGCGTCGTTTCGCACAATTTTAAGCATGTTTAAAGTTATATTAAAAAATATTTTAGCTAAAAACTGTTGAAATCTTAGCGCGTAAAAATGTCGGAAAATTCTAGACAGATTGTATTTCATTCCGGATATTACAATCATTTTTTTATATAATATTCAAATAAAGGTTAATTAAAACAATTGTAAATAGATGTGTATTGAAAGGGTGCACTCTATCAGTACATGCATTTTCAGAAAACTCGCGAAGTTAAACATTTTGTATATATTCGTTAAAAGAGTAAAAGTTGGCAACTTTTAAAATTCTAATACATGTTTAATTAGTTGTGCTATAGTTTTTCTATCAAAAATTAAATATAACATTATAGATAAAAAAATAACTTTATAAAAGTTAAATATATCTGAACGAAAACTTTCATATAATACATTTTGAAATGCAATTTAAAAAAATTACATCAATGTGAATATTAATATCTATATCACTGCAGTGTTTTAGATTTGTGTCTGTGCAAGATAATGCAACCATAATGTTTTTGTAATTTTTAGAGGACAAAAAAGCTGTCATCTTTGCACTATTTGATTTAAAGCCTAAAATCTGACTTATAGAATAATTTAACACATTCTTTTGAGTCGATATGTATTGAATAAATGAGGGGCATCATTTTAAAGTAATTAAGTTCTATCATTTATGATCATTTATCAAATGAAGGTGATATAATGAAGTTTTAAGGCAATTCATTCGATAAATTCTATTGCGCGAAAAGTCAACATGTAAGAGCACACCCTTTTGTGTATCATTCGAGTGCACCGCTCCAATCAATTCGTAGATTTATGCTTAAATTTTATATAAGATTGTCTGATACATTATGGTTTAACTTCTTATCTTTATATCTATCGTTATATAAGGGAATATGCTTTTTATAATGATTCATTCAATGCTTATAAAATTTGGTATTTTAATGGCCGGACTGAAATCTGGTTTAACTAAAAATTCCGAACAATTAATTTGTGAAAAATTCCCCAGTTTCTTGCCATATCTCCGCTTATACGAGGACTTAAAAAAATTATAAAAGGGTTCCAACGTTAAAAGGAAACGTTATTTTACTGTAGCAGAGATATGTTTACATTATCATGGACCCATGTAAAAAAATAACAATTTTGTCAACATTTTGATAATAAAAACGGCCATTTTTATTGTGGGTTCAAATGAATTTAATTTAGTTCATATATCCAAAATTTTCATTGATTATTACCTTTCATTGCATAGTCTTCAAACACAGTTTACAAATAGATTGTTATCTTTACATACAAGCGAAAGAATAATCGTTTTAAGTTGGTAAAGGTCATTGCCTTTATAAGGGTTGGTATAAAAAGGGCCATGTTATACCCCTTATGGACACATTTTCACAAGTATAACAGATTGAATATAAAACAATAGACATTGAGCAAGCTAATCATGTAAAAATATTACGGTAGCCAGGGGCAGACATCCAAATCGTTAACTAGAAGCTTTTTCAGACCTGGCTGATAGACTATATTGGACTAATACAATTTGCACTGCTGCTTGTCAAAAAAGGAGGCAACAGAAAAACGAAAGGTCAGACAAAAGGAGACAGTCGACAGACAAGGCAATCTCTAGAACAAGACGAACATGATATATATATATAACAAGAAAACGCAATACCCTGAACAATGCGGACCCGCTTTCTCTTCCGAACCACCTTAGTTCACCCCTTAGTTCAACCCTATTATTTGGTGGGTTCCTGCTTTTTAAAGTTCAAAATTGACAATGTTGAATAGACATGAGAATTTTTGTATGCTCTATGTGGATTTCAAGGAGTACCTCTCATCATTTGCGCTAGAACCTTAACAAAGGAAGTCCAAAATCCAAACATAGCAAAAGAAGCACTTAGATAAAAAAAAAATAGAAATGGGAAGCTTAATCCGTCGGCAGGGACAACTACTAAGTGCCATATTTTCGAGGCCTTTCCGTATTTTCAGTATTTTAGAATTTACACAAATACAGAAAATTTTTGTTTAACATTGTTTTATAAATTTCATGTCAGACCTGTCTGACAACTGGGCTGGTAAATACCCTCGGGGTATACCCACCGCATTTCCATTTTCCTATCTGGTATTATTCATTTGAGGCCATTACATATTTTCGGTTTTTTTCTTCCTCTTAAGGCTATATTTGTCCGAAAATCGAATGATTATTAATTTCAAAGCAACACATAACAAAGGTCAAACATTTCAACATAGAAAGTAATTAAATAAAATACCGATTAATTATTAACGAAAAAGTGTTGACTAACAAAATTGTGTTCAATGCCTTAAAGCAAATGGTTTCATCAAAATGTTAATAAAAAGCTGGCAGTTGCATTCAATCATTGCAACCATGATAAATAATTCCAAGTGCCACATTGAGCTATTTTATCAGGAATAACTGTTCAAAAATATCCTTCAGTGTTTGAGCTATTTTCAGAAAGGATCTTTTTTTCAACGACGTCTTTGAAGTGTTTTCATTCAACAACATTATGAAAGATAAAATAAGTAAATTTTATTGTGTAGACGTGAAATGAAAAAGAAATCCATCCCGATATATTAACCTTCTCGGTTTTTTAGATACGAGTGATTCATGTGATGTTTGGATCTGGCTGGTCTATATTTTCGTTTCTTATTTTTCTATATGGCAAACATTTTGTTGTTCAGAAAGCCGTTTATAAGAAAAAAATATATCAATTAAATGTCAGAGAGATTGCACTCCAACCACGAGAAAAATACCTCTTTACATAAAACCCCCACACTGATCATTTTCCAATCAGGTAATATACAAAAGTTTAAATATACAGTTAATGTCAAGGATACAATACTCCGTCTTTTAGAAAACGCATTTGTGGAATCTAGAAGTCGTCACAAGGCAATGATATGAGGGAAGGCTATTATGATTTTGTATCAATATATAATGATTTCATGTATTTACAAGCCGTCTCATGTAACAGTGTGTGTTTATGACCGTTCAAAACTAGCATCCCAGTTGTTAAAAACTCAATCATCTTTTTAGTATAATGATATATTTCAGATTTATTCGTTTGTTCAAATTAAAAAAAGATTTGAGGATATAAAGCCTAAAGAGGAAGCAAAAGAAACCGAAAATATGTAATGCGTTATTTTGGGGAGGGTAAATTAAGAACTTAGGGACGACCCAGCAATCTAAATTAAAACAATAATCACGGGCAGGTAACTACATTCTTCCTTTGGACCTAGGTTAAAAAATTATTTAAGACCCGCACATTCTGAGATTCTTTACAGGGACTAATGATTTAAAAATAGAAAAAAGATGTTAAAGCCAATTTAAAACTTTTCGCTCACTAATAAGATAAATGGTGTAATTGAACTTTGAGACTTTATACATATTAATGACTGTTTAACTTAAAGTTGGGTACTTTTAGTGCTGTATGGGCAATTCTAGAGAAACTTCTTATCAGTAGCACTAGAACCAAAACGTACGAAATTCAAACTTAGCAGGAGAAATATTCAAGTGAAAAAAATGAAATGGGAAGGCATATCCTGTTGTAAGGATATCTATTTTATGCAACAGATTTCGAAGTCCATAAGTCCACAGAATTGAAATTTAAACAAATAGGGCAAATGATTTTATTCCTAAACATACTGTTATTTGGTGAATGGCTGTATGGCGTCGACATTCATGTCGCCTATCCTGTCTTTATATAACTACTTCATAACACATTATAACTTGCACCTTATAGTCAAATTGTCATCCAAAATAATAATATGTTTTAAGTGAAATGGTACAAAATAAAATACTCCTATATTTGGCTCTTTCCACGCTCACCCACCAAAACGTGAAATAATCAGTGCCTTGCTATATTAATTACTTTCGTTATTTAATTTATTAACTTAACTGAGTAAGGCCACAGATTGTTCATAAAAATAATTTAAGGGTCATCAACCTTATCTGCATAGATAGCAATGCAGTTGATTTGACAAAGGGAAAATTGCCTCAGGAAAAAACTGCCGACGTTGTCTATAAATTAAAAGAAAACAAATAAAAACAAAAAAGTAATATAGGATAAGGATACCGATACCTAACATAGTTTGATTGATAGATTGATTGAAAAATGCTTAACATCATCCGCTAAATATTTTATGCATATTCAGGACGAGAGACTATTAATGAGTGTTAATGAATGAACCCTGCTTTATACTAGACCGATTTAAACGTGTCAGCCCACAGGAAGACATGCCGTTTAACCAGATAATATAATGTCTCGAACTATCTTTGATTTTATTCCTAAACATGCTAAATGCTGCGTGCTAAGCGGAGAAGCAGTAATTACGAATTTTAATATCTTGGTTTTACTCTGTCGGATATCGAACCCACGACCTTGCCATAACACTACCCACGCGGTCAACAATAACAATTTAAGCTATGCACTGCACAGTCAATTTAAACGATTTCTTCAAGCTTTTCAATGTAACGACTATGTACAAACTTTTCTGTTTGAATATTGATTTGGCTTTTCTTTAAGTACATGTAATTGACTTTATTCATACAGTGGTTTAACAATTGTAAGATGCATAACTTCAAATTGTATTTTGTTTGTCCTTTATCTATAATTGTTACATATAAAACTGACGTAAAGTTATTTGCTTGATTAATCGTTTCTAAAGAAACTCATTATAGGTATTATTGATCATTAACAATTAAATATCTTGACTTGTAAAAAGAATCTAATTTTTAAGGTCGATTTAAAAATGGCAGTAATTTATTTTAACAGTTTGTTTATGCTTCTATACAAAACTAAAAATATCAAAAGTGAATTTGTTTTACTTATTCCTAATAATATTCTGTTCGAAATATTTTAACAGTGTTTAAGCTGTTTTCACATCAAACATTGTTGCATAGTTTACCCGTCCTAGGGAAAAAACTTACATAAATTTCAACATTGAATCGCTGTAAAAAACACCAGTTGTACAATTGTACGCTTAGTCTACCTCAACTTTAGAACGACCTAAGACTTTTTTCATTTAAACGATCTTTTTGTTCCCAAAATCTACTCTAAAGGACAGATAATGACTGAAATTGTTAAAAGAGTTTTCTTATTCCACTTTTAATGTGGACAATATTTTAATCTTAATTTAAAAGTAAAATGCTAAATAAATTAGTCAGCACTAGCCCTATCAATATCATTCAAATAAAATGTTGAAGAATATCTCTTACCTTGTACTTAACAGAACATTGAAACAATACGTGATCTATATGTGTTAAATATAATTTAAAATGTTCAGGGTGAATACTTTTATTGACTTAATGAGTTCTTTAAAAACATGGACGTCGTTAAGGTAGGACTTTGTTATTTGACATGTCCCTGCCGTCGGATTTGGCTTCCTATTTCGATTTGTTTGGATTTGAGTGCTTCTTTGCTATATTTGAATATTTGACTTCCTATGTTTCGGTTCTAATGCTACTGATGAGAGGTTACTGCCTGAAATGTACATATAGCATACCTAAATTTTCCATATTTATTTAACATTGGTAATTTTGTATTTTTTATCACCCACCTTAATACGAAGTTTGAAATAATCATCCTAGTAGACCCGAACACTGCCGAAAGCCTATATATTATAACCCACCTTCACCCGATTGCCGATCCGGAAATATCATAACCTGCTCCGACCGAAACTGTTTTCAGTTATCTTATGACTTAATATTATCAAAAAATCAATAATTATCAAAGGTATTTGGGCATTCAGTAAAATAAAAAACATACTGCCCTGGGATGAAGGTGACGATTATACAAGATATAGTACTTAGATTAATAATTGAATGTAGGCGACTATACAAGATATATTAATTAGATTAATCATTGACTGTAGGCGATTATTCAACAGCAGTCGTTTCCTGGCGTTTTGTGGGTTCTATGTTGTGATGTCTGTTGTAGGTTGTACAATAATTATATATCTGTCACTTTACTATGTTCTTTTTGGGCACTTTTAATTATGATAAGCTTTCAATCATTCTTTAGAGACTCCATGCTCCAGTACCCCTTGCATGAACAACGCCACATGCATTTTCATGACAAGAAGTTCCGAGTATAGTTGTGCTTGCCCTGACGGATTTTCAGGAGTCCAATGTGAAGGTAATGGAATGAAGTAATGAAATTTAATTCATAATAGCTATTGAATGTAAAATTATATATTATATTTTAAATTCTCTATGCTCAAACGACTATAAATTATTAATAATATAAAAATTCCAAAACATGTAGGATATGCAAGTGTAGAAGCGTTTATTACACATTATGGCTATTCAATGCAAAATTATCAGCCGTTTTAACCCGAAGTTAGAAATTATCACCCTAGTTTACCCGAACATTGCCGAGATGCTTAAATTATCACCCCACTTAACACGAAGTTTGAAATTATCATCATTATAGTGATGACGGCTTTTTTTTTTTTTTTTATAAAATCTTGAAATATGGTTTTTATTGGAACTAATATTGACTTTCTTGTTAATAGCTTAATACGGAGCTAAAGAGTTTATATTTGCTTCAACATATACTCCTTCCTGTCTATAATATTTCATACTGGCATTTGCACAACCCATGTTTTCTTTGACTTCTAATGATATTTAAACACTAAATATAATTTGACGT